>JAWPHD010005936.1:0-153382 GCA_037043455.1 Cyrtodaria siliqua
CCCCCTATTTCCTTGTTGATGTTTAATAGCAGACATGTTTATTTACATGATAAAGTAAGGTTTGAGTTTTTAACAGGTTGTCAACATTCTAACTTTAGTATGGAAGGGGCATGGAAACTCATTTACGCTATTATAACCTGAAAGGTTTAGGTTAAGACAACGGTGTTTATTTACATTTTGGAGTTTGCAAGTTTAGGCTTTTGTAATTTGATATTCATATATACATGATCATCTTTGTGTTTTCCCTCTATTGCCTATTAATGCCTCTTATCCTGCCGCGGATGTATCTGTTAACACTGTCGCTAGTGGGCGTGAGCGGTAGCTAGCATATTTCACTACCGCTCATGAACAGTCTCAATCAAACCGAAACCTGCAATATTTCGTATGTGTCGTGCTCGGCCGTTTCCAAAGGTCCATTATCATACTCATTTTTTTTTCTTGAGTGCAACAAACTTCGGTCTTACTCTACTGTCAGCCCAGTTAAACGGCCCGGGTTGAGCAGAACTCAATATTCATAAACTCAACAGTACAGAATGTTAACCATCCCGAAGATGGCAAGCATATGGCGGTGGATATAGCAATATTTCTATCTTTATTTCATCCCCTATATCTAGCGGCGTATGGTCCCAGGATCTAATAAAATTGTATGTCCCGAAGAGCGAAATAAACAAAAAAGAATTTAGTTGGGAGCAGCGGTTATGAAGCCTGCGTATCACAAGTAACAGCCAAAAGACTTAAAAAGCAGACAACATATCCTATGAGTGGTTCAAGGGACACTGTCCGTAAGTAAGCAGATATTGAGCATTACCAAATAACTGGCTGACTTTTATTCAGTGAAGTGTATACATGAAAACATGAGGATAGACCCTAAAAAGTATGTAGGAATACATTCGTGAGTTTGAAAAAAAAAAGTTTTAATTATATGTAAATAAAGTGGGACCCACAATATTTACCTTTTCCGCGATCACGTGACTTCCATTAGCGCATTATGTTATCACCACAGTATGTATTGCGAAATATGTATAGCCCGCTTAGCTCAGTTGGGAGCGTTGCCGACCCCTTTATGCTCACGCACACTATTATTACGGTGAGTGTAATTTTAGTTTGGGCTGTGAGTTCAAACGCACAAAGCGGATTTACTTTTTTTTGTTCCGCGATTGAATTCCGTTAAGCAATCTTGCTTTTAATTAGTAAATATTCAATAGTGTTTAGTGTGTAATGTTTGCGAACATAATTAGTGTGTGTTTTATAAGCTAAAAGTTACGGACACAGTCCCTTTAAACAATACCCAGAGCCTTCTATCGGCCGGAGTAGTGGAACCACCGAATCGAAAATTAAGTAAGAAAACAAAAGAAATTGAAAATGTACCATATAAGTATCGGGCTCGGTTTAACCCCACAGCGGAATTTTGCCATCGTTACTTCCAAGGCGGTGCCCATATTGTTAACCCATTTATGTGTGTTTTGTCGCATACTGTGGTTCTATTAATCCTTGTTGTTTGTTTTGAATGCCTGAGATGTTTTGGTCTGTGAAGGCGTTCCTTTCTGTTCGACGTGTAACCTACTTTTGTGATTAATGTTAGTCCACGTCTCACACCCATACCGAGTAATGTTAGTCCACGTCTCACACCCATACAGAGTAATGTTAGTCCACGTCTCACACCTATACAGAGCCGATGGAAGAACGGTAATGTTAGTCCACGTCTCACACCCATACAGAGCCGATGGAAGAACGGTAATGTTAGTCCACGTCTCACACCCATACAGAGCCGATGGAAGAACGGCATGTTTGAATAAGATTACAGCTGTCATTGGTGTAATACGCTTCGCTTTGAAATTCAGAAATGAAATAAAACGAAACTTCAACTGAGAAATCCCTGTGCCTACATGTTCGTATCTGTCAACTCTTTCTAAATGATTGTTTCCCATGTACAAATAGTAGTTAATGTCAGATTGCGAGTTAGCAATGATTACTACCATTGTCTTGGATGTACTAACTATAAGTGAAGTCGGTCTTCAGAAAAACAAACATATCATGAGCAGTATAATAATCATTTCACCTGAAACATGGGAAAACTGACGACATTCACTATAACTCGACAGGATATTGAACAAATAGATAGAATAATTACATATGAGTAGTGAATAAACACGAAACATGTAGACGGTCGTACTTATTTAGGGGAAGTACTTTGTTTCGTTTAACATATGCTGCCGTTACGGCACACTTCATACACAAACCCTGGCTGAAGCTATATTAACTGAATTATTGGCATTTCTTTGAAATGAAAAAGAAGATTAGGACGTCATAACATTATACAATGAAGTTGTTGTTTAACAAACACCGTTTAGGTTATTTCGAATTTGTGGAGAAAACTACATATTGGCGACAACAGTTACATATGAATGGTGTTTTCTGCTGGAAACATTAAGAGTGCAGCATTTTAGATGCGGCCTGCTTCTCACACGTTACATATTTAGTGATAATGAAAAATGCCATGTGTTTATTATCCCACTGCAGGTCCGTAGCTACGTTGAGGTACACCGAGACAGTTGGACTTTTTGGAAGATACATATATCAAATAAAAATAACCTTCATATCGAGATATAATTAACCACTGACAATGTCTTGATTAAATTATTTTACAGAAAAAGCGCTTTTAAAATGCAGGAAATGGCATGAAGATAACAAAGTGTGTGTGTGGAGGGGGGGGGGGGGGGCGGGGGGTGGTGGGGGGGGGGTGGAGGGGGGGGGGCGGAGGAGGTATGCCCACGGACTCCTTCACCATAGAAGGATTGTCCTCGGTTAAATTACGGCGTAGCACTGAACGTTTGCATTTCCAGCACTTTTCCTAAATTGAAATCCGAGACTCTAATTCATCATCTTCACCATCATCATCATCATCATCATCATCATCATGATGGCTAAATATATATCATAATGATAGCTAATTAACTATACGTTCATATATGAGGTACCTGCCTGGTGCAAACTATGGAGTTTATGACTTTTCTTTGCGGTGGAGTGTGAGCATGTTTATTGGCAGACAGAACATATCACTCTCTTCACCATTTGTTTTTCATCTGGTGTCAGCTCGCGTTCAATGAACATCCTAATGTGTTCATTGAGCCTAAATAATATGCATACCTAATCAAATATGTAACACCACCGTTAGACAAAGTAGACAAAGCATACACCTGTATTGAACTGTGCCCTATAAATGAGGTAATCGCAAATCTGCGAATTGTGGAATACTCTAATGCTAGACTGTATTTTTAAGGAATCCAGACACATTTCCGGCGTATTGTATTTGGTAGTAGAGAATTTGTATAGAAGGAATACACTTACATGGGAAATAGTGTTATTCAACGAGACCAGTCCACTGTAGTAAACTCTTTGAAATATAGTAAAAGGTTTTCCAACATGTGTGTACTTGCGGTAGCCTTATTGTCAACTTTTTTATGTTTGTGAATTCATATCTTTCATTTTATTCATCTTTGTATTTATTGTTTGTTTCTGTGTGTGTTTTGGTTGACTGGTCATTGAATGCTACATTTCCTGTTCGACGTTTATATCTACTTTTTTAGTCTTAACGAACTGACCCATGTTGAACAATTATCGCAGAGTTAAAGTATTGCAAGACTCTGATAATTGTAATAATAACATGTTTAACAAGATTCTTTATTAAGTAACGTAAACATTACAATGTTTCTTGTTACGTGATACAATGAATATTATTATATACAACAGTCAGTCATGATAAGTATGTGCATAGACATAAAGGCAATGAGCAAAACATGATTTATACGGAAACGATATACAAACATATATTGAACGTGAGGTTGTACTAAGTACATTGAAAAAAATAATAGAACAATGCAATGTGTATGTATGTACATATGTACATATTGAAATATCATGAAGAACGTTAAAGCATATAGATGTGCAAAAGATGGTTAGTATTTACTTTAGGTGAGATTTACAGTACATTTTCATGACGATTAACTATATTTTGTCGAATAATTGTCGCTTGATATACAAATTTACAAAGTTTTGAGATAACAGAAAAACTAACAGACTGCATTAGCTCAATAAATTTATAAACGCTTGGTCTAACAAAGTAACGTGATTTAATATATTGTTTTCGAATGTCAGTGTATGCTAGACATATACAAATAAAGTGGTATTCGTCTTCTAGATCACCAGAATTGCAAATTAAACAGTAGCGTTGATCATGGTCGATTCTGTTAACACAATAACGACCTGTTTCAATCCGCAGTTGATGCGAAGACAGTCTTACTTTAGTAAGTGCAATACGAAATTTCTGTGGTATTTTATCGAGATAATACTCATAATTGAAAGTGGTCTTAAATAGTCTGTATGTACACAAAGATCGACTGTTATTTACAGTAGTATACCATGATTGAACAAATTGATCGATTATTCTTTGCTTGAACAAAAGATGAAAAGTAAGTAAATTACCACCATCTGGGTTGTTCCATACATCAGAAAAATCGGTATCATTTAACAATGTTTTGACACGAGAAATCCAATTAGTTTTACTCCTATGACAGTCGAATGTTAATGACTTGTACAAATGTTGTAAAATGATATTGTCAGATCTAACAATTTTGCACCAATACTTAACAATACGGACATATCTATTAACATACATAGGATATCTACATAACTCACCATATATAGCAGCATTACAAGTAGATTGTTTTACATTCAACAGAGATTTAAGGAACTTTAGGTGAATTCTTTCAATTTCTTTACTTTTACTAAATCCCCATATTTCACAAGCATAATTTAATATAGAGCTAACGAAGGCATCAAATAGCTGACATATTGTACTAGGTTTCAGTGAATAGTTACGTATATTTACAAGTAAAGTATTTAGTGCTTTTAAACCTTTACCAGCTAATGTTTCTTGGTTTAAATTATAATTACCTGTATAATTAAAGACAGTACCAAGATAATTGAAATTGTCTACCGTTTCCATTGGTATATTATCGTAAGTCCATTTCTCGTCATTTTTGATTGGACCTCGTTTTCTAAAAACAACAATTTTACTTTTATCGGGATTTACTTGTAGTCCCCAATTACTGCAGTACGAATGTAGAAGAGCTAAACATTTTTGGAGGTCATTGGGTGGTTTACCTACTATCACCATGTCATCGGCAAATAACATAAGAATAAAAGAAATATCATCAATATTTATACCAGAATTAACATCATTCATTAAATATAGTTCTATATCTTCTAGAAATAGTGAAAATAATATCGGAGACATTACCTCCCCTTGTTTTAAGCCAACCGAGCACTCAAACTAGTCTGAACATTACCTCCCCTTGTTTTAAGCCAACCGAGCACTCAAACTAGTCTGTGGAGCGCTGTGGTCTAGTGGTAGAGCGTTGGACCCATGATCCAAAAGTCGTGAGTTCGATTCCCGCCATTGCCATATGCGTTGTGTCCCTGAGCAAGACACTTTATCTGCATTGCTTAGTACTGGTTCTACCCAGGAAGACATCGAGAGTGACTCAAATAAGTTCATAGAGCTTTCGTTACAATCGATGTAAAATAAATAAGTTTAAACTAAACTAGTCTGAATATGTTTTACAGCCTCTCACGCGGGCTTTAACTTTAGAATACATATCACGAATTACTCGTAGAAGTTTACCCCTTAAACCTACATCATACAGTTTATACCAGAGCCCGTTGCGATAAATACTATCAAATGCCTTTTTAAAATCTATGAATGCACACGCTAGGCGACCATTTTCATTAAGGATTTTACTAATAATGGCATTAAGCACAAATATTGCATCAGTAGTAGAGCGATGTTTTCTAAAACCAAATTGAGCATCGCTTATAACATTATTTCCTTCGGCCCAGTCCGACACCCTTTTATTTAAAATACCAGTAAATATTTTTGAGAAACAGCTAACAAGGGTAATACCTGTATACTTGTTAACGTTACTTGGGTCATTTTTCTTAAATAGCGGGACTAAAATACCTTCCATCCATTGCTCTGGGAATAGTCCAGTATTTAAAATACCATTAAAAATATCTACTAGATGTGACAATACAATATCCGAAGCTTCTAAAAATATTCGTTAAGCAGTTGATCACCTGCAAATGATTTGTGTTTTTTTAAATTGTGTATAATAAATTCTATTTCACGCACAGTTATTGGTGCATCTAGCTCATCAAAAATACCATCATTGTCGTCAAAATCGTGATTATTACAGAAAGCCTCCGCACCTTCATTGACAACATCAGGAAGATCCATATTTATAGTAGAAAAATAATTAAAAAACAGTTAACACGATAATGCATCGTATTTATTTCAATAGACTTTCAATAAGTAGAAATAAATAAATGATAGAATGATAGAATTTTATGAACATAACCAATAAACTATCATTTCCAGTTGCCTTTGATGCAATGTTTGCGTTTAACACAATAAAGAACTATCCCCAAAGGGTTTTGATTTCCTCAGAAAAGTATATTTTATTAAACAGCTTTAATATTTACCCTAATATTCAATATAAATATGTATTATATACTTCACAGTGAAATAGTGGATAGTATGGTTAAAATAAACCTTATATTCTCATTGTTTATATGTTCACAGTGAGAATATAAGAACTTATATTCTCACTGCCGGAAAAAATGGAACTACTTTTTTTCTACAATTTGCTTATAACAGTCATAATTCGTGTCAAAGTTAAGAACTATATTCTATGCGCACTAAATATATGTAAATCGCCTCACGCGCTGGCGTTGCTATATTTATCCGCGAATACGTTAAAGAGGAACTGTCGGAACGAAACGTATTTTCTGTTTGAAACAGTTTGGTAGTGTTGCATGATAAAAAGTATAATAATAAATAGAATATTTGTTGGTTTGTCGTATAGGATTGATTTTCATCTCGAAGTGAGAAAACTTTTATTTTCACACGTGCTAAAGCACTCGTGAAAATATAAGAAAGCACTCGTGAAAATATAAGTTTTCTCACTTCTCGATGAAATAAATCCTATATTCACTCCAAACCAACACATATCCTCTAAATATATATATCGCTATTATAGTTACACGAAGTGTGTTGTACATTGCTGGGGTAGACATTCTTTGTTTGACCCTTGTCAGGGTTAGGGGATTAGCAACTCGAATGACAAGTGCTGACCCGGAGATTGTTTTTCCTTCTATTTGTTTAACCTTTTTATTTTCAACTAACCCTAAAACAACACCCAGAATCGTGCATATTTTATATAGCAACAGTGCACTATGTTCTGTCCCATTGCCTTCCGGCTAACAAAATGTCAAGATTTTGAAAGTACTGATACGTCGAAATGCACACGAGGCATATATCCCGAAGAAGTTTTCACGAATGCAAAAGAACTGACCGCAATCCGTGCCAAAGAATGTTTCTTTGTAGTTTTTTTTCTATGCGTGTTTGGTTGACTCGTTCTTGAATGCTACATTTCCTGTTCGATTTTTATATCTACTATTTCGCACGTAATTTGACTGGGGTCAACCGAACGGTATGACATTTGAGACGAATTGAAGTGAATGGAATGAACAGTTAATTTTCAATCAGACAATCAGTGAGCTGTACACGTGTGATTGTCTTAGTAGTGCTCGCTCACGGCCATTCATTTAAAACAAAATCAATGTAGCACTCATTACTGATATATAATTATCTTGGCGGAGATTTAATACTCGATGAATACTTCTTCTAACTGCTTTAAAGGTTGACACTTAGATTGATGAAGGTCTTTTAATAATTGAATTAAATCTAACGGCCCACTGACACAGAATAGGTTATTTAGAGTCACATTAGAGAGAGGAAAGGTATAAAGCCTGAATCTCTTACCTTGTCTTATACCTGTAGTTATAGAAGTGAGTGTGATCAAAAAAATGTGGTATGTTCCGAGCATGCTTTTTAGAGATTTCCTATACAAGTCTATACAACTTTGAGTCCCCAGGGAAGGTCAACACTTAACCTCAGGGTAACTAATTGAAAACAATAGAATGTAATATATTCTGTATAAGAACTTTAAATAGCCATTGTGAATTCAGGTTTTTTCCTACATAATCGTTGTTAAAAGTGTGACCCCTGCGGATAACCAACTGTGTCATAGGGTCACTATTTAAACAACCTTGGTATAAAACGCTTCACTTATGCTTCGTGCACATTACCAAACACATTATCTGTTGTAGTTTTAGAGAACATGTGTGTTGCAAGTTTTTTTTTAGATGTTCCTATATAACTCTATATTTTATAACTGGGGGTGGGGTTCTGGTTGGGGATGGGGGGATGGTGGATAAATATTACCACAAGTCCACATTTAAACAAACTTGGTAGTACATGTATATTCATGAGCGTGTTGAAGTGACATGGAATGCATTATAGATTCCATATAAAAGCTCAATGTGTTTAATGGGCATTCAGGAAGGCGTTTCTTAAACTTTGTTTTAAAGGATATTGGGTCAAACCAGTGTATTAGTCAATTATGACATTTTTGTTTACGTAATTTTACATTGTTCAAAATATGTGTATGAAATCCTTTCAAAAATGTCCCCTAACCCAATACATATAAATTATGATTTGTTACGACAATGCAGCATGTATGTATTTTTGTTTTTACTTAACTTTGTTAGACCTGTCTGACATATCTGAATGTATTCTTCGTAGAAATACATGTAAAGCCAGTTCTGTGGTAAGGTCATTCGCAGCCATTGTGTAGAAATAAATATCACAGCACATGTAATGGCAGTAGTCATGCGCTAGTTAGTCTCTCTTTGTGTTGACGTCGCACAGAAATTGAACGAAAGGCCCTCATTAGAGATACTAATGAACATTCATTGGATTTGTACATCTTGTGATATCACATGGCATGAACTAGTTCTGTTATTAGCCAAAATGAACTAGTAAGAAGACAGCAGAGCGGCATGACATACTACATTTGAACGAAACATAGAAGTAATAAGTGGCATTTTCACAGCTTCATGAAGCAATTATAGAAGACGTCACATTGTCAAAAGAGATTATGTCGTGACAGTCAGATTATATAATGATTTGAAACAATTGAAACATATGCGGACGTGTTACAACGATTTCAATTGTACTTATTACCGGCCGGGTATGTGTCTGTATTATTGGACTGTGGGTGGTCTGCCTCCACCACGAAAAAAAATCGACCGTCATATATAACCTTACATGTGTTGAAAAAGACGTAAAGCACTATACAAACAAACAAACACACTTCAACTTATAGGAAGGTTTTTCGTTGACACAATTGGAGACACGGTTATTATCCGTACTTTATATATGTATTTGTTTCTTCATATAAAAAAATACAATATGTCCAGCGGGCTAATAATATACCAGATGATACCTGGTGAGCAGGACTCTAGGAACATGGATACCAAGGCCCCGAAGGACGGTTTCGATGTTTTTCAAGTCTCAGACAGAGATCTAAGAAGTAGGTTATGATTTATTACGAATTATCTCGAACAATATAGACCCGCTAGAAAAAAAAATTGCAAGAGTTCATACGTCTGAGTTTACAATTACGTGACATATCATCATTTAGCATCATTTAGCATCAAATTAAATTGTTACTGTATTCGTAATCCTAACCGGCTTTTAAAACCAGTTGAGTTGAGTTTGAAAACTCATTTCCTGCCAAGACTAGTTTCATCAACATCAACAATCTATATAAAACATTTCAATTTGCATTGTTATAATAATATTTCAGAACAATCGCACATGCAAGAAGTATTCGTGGGAATTATGTTAAAGAAACTAACCCTCCAAATAACGGCAACAATACACTATAAAACCGTCAATCAAAACTCGAGCCAGATGTTCAGGTCATATAATATCTGTGCCGAATAAAAGTACAGTTTTTTCACGGGTTCTTAAAATACCCATGATTGAATA
The DNA here is from genome assembly GCA_037043455.1 of Cyrtodaria siliqua. Lineage (NCBI taxonomy): Eukaryota > Metazoa > Mollusca > Bivalvia > Adapedonta > Hiatellidae > Cyrtodaria > Cyrtodaria siliqua. The sequence goes on from JAWPHD010005936.1 coordinate 9,956, forward strand.
TGCGTAAGTGGTATTATGAGTTGGTAACTGGTGTCGTCAGTAGGTTTAGAAAGGGTGTAACTTGGCTGTTGTTGGTGGGATAGCTCAGTTCTTTAAGGATCTCGCAATATATGTTCCAATTAATGGAACGCAATGCGTTGGAGTTTGAACGCATGTGTAGCACCGCTAAATGTAAAAACTTCCTCTAAATGTTAAAAATCTTCCGCTAAATGTAAAAAAAATCCTCTAAATGTAAAAACTTCCGCTAAATGTAAAAAAATGATTAAACGCTAAATGTTAGAAATAGCGTTTAGTGGAATCCGTTAACCGCTAAATGTTAAAAGTCACTACAGTTGTCCGAAATATGTGATGGCATGAACAGTGCTGCTTTAATCGGCTCAGTTGTTTGAAATAATCACATATAAAAGAAACATTATTAAAATACGTTTCATTGTCGGAAGCAGTTTTCTTGCATCTATACGCCTATGCATATATCAGTTTCCACAGGCAACACTTTAACTTTGGGAACACGTTGTATCTTTAGCTTATTTGCTCAAATAATGGAACTCGAATCATAAATGTGAGTCCATGATTTTATAACTTACTGTACATTTGTATCCACTGTTTTTTTGCATCCACTGTTAAGGAACTTTTTCCAATAAAGCCTACATAGACACTACTTAGCCTCTTTGCTTAAACATGATAGGGATTACTTGTTACGCACTACCACCGAATGGTGAGGGGCATATAGTGTTGGCCATGTCCGTCTGTCAGTCCGAGTGCATCTATCTCCTACAATTTTCAACCTATTGTTTCGAAATTTTAGAGGATACTTGCCTATCTTCTACTAAATTTGATCATGTATGATAAGAGTTAATGCCTTTCTTCGTTAAACTTGTATAACTAAAAAGCTACTCAATCAGGGTTACCGTTACCATAAACTTCGTAAAACCTTTGCACAATTTTATTATCGTAACCCTGATCTTCTTTCCAAATATAAAAGCAATTTAAGGACTCTTCTGCGACAAGGACTATCACACCCTGACTTCTATGGTGATGTGATTTATAAACTTCGTAAGATTCATGGTCATGATCACTTTCATACTATCTTTGTTAAACTTGTTAAAAAGTTTATCAAAAGAGGTTATGACCCTATCATTTTGCAACGTACTGCATGCTTGGTGGTGGACCCTTTTACAGTTCGCCACTATGCTTTCCTCTTTAATTGTACGATGACCGGACAGGCTGTGGACCCTATGATGACGCCTACCTAAAGCCCATTGGGACGGTGGCGTTTGATGTTTAATCTTTCCTGTCGTGCCCTTAATGGTTTATTCTCTTGTTGCTCTGGCTTCTGCCAAGTCATTGAGTACCTTCATTGTGGCTTTCTAGGCTATTGTTTTTTTGTATTATATTTACACGAGCATATTTGTGTTTTACTTACATTGCCTATTGATGCTGCCTTGTTGGTTAGAGATTAAATCATGGCGGGGATTTCTTTATTTACACTGTCCTGTTTTAATGGGTTGACAGTAGGGTAAGTGTGAGGTTTGGTGCACCCGAGAACCGGTTTAAACCCCCAGTGGCTCCTTTGCCACTGACCGTTCCAAGGCGGTAGCCCTATTGTCAACCCTTTTGTGTTTGTGATGTCGTTTGCATTTTTTATTACTTTTGCCTTTTCGTTTGTCTGTTTGCGTGTTTGTTTTTGTGTTTTGTGGTCGACTGTCGTCCTTGAATGCTGTTTTCCCTGTCCGATATTTTTATCCTTCTTTATGTTATAAGATCTTGTGCGTCCATCTTCTTCTACAGTTTTCAAGTGATTGTTTTAAAACATAATGCTTACTTATGATATCAACATGTGCATATCGATTCGATGCCAAATTTGATCATGTATTATCAGAGGTATGGCCCCTTTTTCAACAAATTTTACGTTATAATATCTTGTGCGTCTTTGGCCTGTTTTCAACTGATTGTTTCGAGGATACTTACCTATGCTGTTAAGATGTGCATATATCGATTCGGCGCCAAATATAACTTTAAGCTTGTATAATCCGAGGTACGGCCTTTTTTGTAAAGGTTTATGGTATATTTCTATTTCCTCCTACAGTTTTCCACTGATTGTTTTGAAACTTTACGAATATTACTTATGATGTCAAAATGTGCATATCGTTCGGCGCCAAAATCGACCTTTTATCATGGCCCCTTTTTTGCCTAATGTTATACTATAATATCATTTGCGTCTCATTCTACATATTTCAACTGATTGTTCCGAAATTTTACAGGATGCTTACCTATGATATCAAGATAGGCATATCGATTCGGCTCGAAAATCAACATTGTATTACAGGAGTTACGGCCATTTCTTCGTTAGATATTCATGTTTCCTATCGATTGTTTTCATTGTGTGTAGGGGAGGGGGGCGTGGGGAGGGGGGGGGGGGGGAGGGGGCGGGGGAGGGGTATTTATGGGTTATCCGTTTCTCAGGAATACAGTTCTAGTTTATCTAGTTTGTTCAATATTGAATATAACTTCAACTTTGCAAGCGACCTTTTCGAACGGTTTATACATTTTACCAGTGAATTCTACAGTTGTAGCACCGCTAAATGTGAAAATTCCGCTAAATGTAAAAACTTCCGCTAAATGTTAAAAATCTTCCGCTAAATGTAACAGAAAACAGTGGCAGTAACAGCAGCCTCAGTTTGTCGTTATGACTTACTTTGATAACAACGTCATCGAATCGATTAAAACAGCTATGTTCATACCCTTACATACTTCAGGCAACTTTAGTGACTTTTAACATTTAGCGGTTAACGGATTCCACTAAACGCTATATGTTAAAATTTATAACATTTAGCGGTTAGTATTTTTTTTACATTTAGCGGAAGTTTTCACATTTAGAGGATTTTTTTTTACATTTAGCGGACGATTTTTAACATATAGCGGAAGTTTTTACATTTAGCGGAATTTTCACATTTAGCGGTGCTACAACATGTCTCGAGCGGAATTGAATTGGCTGTTATAGTCGCACCAACAGCTAATCAAAATTTGTATATTGAGATTTTACATGTTTTTCGAAGACTTATATGGGGAAAAAACATTAAAAAACATTCTTCTCTGAAACCACAAGGTACAGAGCTCTCATGCATTACATGTAGCATCAGTTTATATCTTCTACTAAGTTTGTCAAATGGTAACCTTGGTGTCCAGTTTAGCCCCACGCCAGGGCTCACAGTTTTACAAAAAATCTTCTTCTCTGAAACTACAAGAGCCAGAGGTTTAATATTTTGCATTAACTATAAGCGTATGGTCCTCTAACCAAGCCTGTTCAAATGGTGATCCTGGGGTCACATTTAGCCACGCCCCAGAGGTCACTTGTTTTACATAGACTTAGATTATCAGCTGATAATGAACACGACACAATAATTCAAGATTACGTTTATTAGCAAACTAACTTTAAAGCACGAATGTGATATTGATCAAGTGCTAATGCACATCTGTTGCTGGACACTGCAAATGTTTCCATGAATGGTAATTGATCCTTATTATCACACTTACAGGGGACATCGCCTATTCAATTTGGATTAAATTATTAAATGAGGCTCTACCTATATACATGCTATTTTAATATATTAAAGTGACTGGATGTCATCTGGAAAAAGCATAGGGAAAAACACACATACGACTAAAACCATGTGATTCAGTTTTATATTCAATGGACATAAGCGTGCACTACATTAGGACATATTTCTGTGTTGTTTATTCAATTCTTACAAATATATATTCCTTATGTGCCCCTCCCACCCCCACACCCCCGCCTTTTCCTCCTTTTTCCATCCGATCTTCAAGTTACCCCACACCCCATTCCACCCCAAACCCGATTTTTTTTTGTTTTACATATTTCTGTGTTATTTTTGTTTATCAATTCTACACCTATAGCTATGTTGCGCCCCAGCCCCACCCCCATCCCCCACCCATCATCACCACCACTGCAATTTTTCATGAACGGGCGGGCATCTGGGTAGAACCACCGACGTTCCGCAAGCCAGCTGGATAGCTTCCTTCCATAGAGATTCCTAGGCCCCTGAGGGATCGAACCTACAGCAAGTGGACTCTAACCAACCACTCTGAAACGGACGCACCGAATAAATTATAAAAAGGCGCACATAATTAAATTCCAGTTGGCAGCAGTACGTTGTTACTATGTGAACATTTGGAAAGCTGTTGAATGGAATGGCTGGCCGTAGGGTGGTGTTGGGACTCTGTTCGAAGTCTTTGGTAAAAGAGGGACTGTCAGGATTCCCGTGTATACTCAGTTGTTGAACCCTCTGTAACCAATGCGGCGTCCCTGGTCGTAGATTTTTTTAAAGCAGTTGAAGCTGCCCTTTGATAATTAAATGGGCTCTAGTTCCAAGAATGAAATCCGATAAATATGTTTTCATGATCAGGTCAGAGTGACCTTGACATTTGACCTACTACCATGAGCGCAATAGGGTAGTTGTTGCAAAAAATGGATACTACATGTATTTGTATGTTTCAAGATTGAATATATAATAGTAAATAAATTACAGCGCAAGAGACGTTTTTGTGTTGATTGGGTTAGTGTGACCTTAACCTTTTTGACCTACTGACCCTAAAATTAATATTTTAACACGGGTATTATTTCTGTAAGTTTCAAGATGGCCTTATACTTACAATTTACAGGTTGGAGAATGTTTCTCAGGATTCGGCAATTGTCAGTTCCAAGTGTCCTTGGTGACCTACTGAACCCCAAAACAATAGGCTTCCTCCTCTCACTACGGACAATGCACACTTTTACTACCCTTAAGGCCAGATTGTATACTTTTGAAGTTGTCATGTGGAATGCTTATGTGCATATAAGATCATGGTGACCATGACATTTGTCTTTCAATCCCCAAAAGCAAAAGAGTTCCATCCCTTACCAAAGGAAATTTGCCTATAAAGTTACATGAGTTACATGAGGTTTTATACTCCTGCAGTTATCACTTGGAATATGTATACCCCTATGAGGTTATTGTGACCTTGACCTTTAACCTAGTGAACTCAAAATCAACAGAGATCCTCCTCTGACCAAGGGCAATGTATCTATAAGTTTTAAGATTAGTGTCGTGTTTTTGAAGTTATCACGTGGAATAAATATAGTCACGAGGTCATAACGACCTTCACCTTTAACCTACTGACCCCAAATACAATAAGTTCCACTTCTCACCAAGGACTATGTACCTAAGAAGTTTCATGAGTGTTATGGTTTCAGTTATAGCTTGGAATGCATATTTCCATACAAGGTTATGGTAACCTTGACCTTTGACTGCCTAGACCCCAAATCAAGTGTTCCTTTCTAGGCTATTTTTTTTTTGTATTATATTTACACGAGCATATTTGTGTTTTACTTATATTGCCTATTGATGCTGCCTTGTTGGTTAGAGATTAGATCATGGCGGGGATTTCTTTATTTACACTTTCCTGTTTTAATGGGATGACAGTAGGGTAAGTGTGAGGTTTGGTGCACCCTAGAACCGGTTTAAACCCCCAGTGGCCTACTTTGCCACTGACCGTTCCAAGGCGGTAGCACTATTGTCAACCCTTTTGTGTTTGTGATGTCGTTTACTTTTATTATAACTTTTGCTCTCTTGTTTGTCTGTTTCTATGTTTGTTTTTGTGTTTTGTGGTTGACTGTCCTCCTTGAATGCTACTTTCCCTGTCCGATCTTTTTATATTTCTTTTTCCTACTCTCACCTAGGGAAATATACATGACGTTTCTTGATTGTAGCTTTTGAAATCATGCTACATAATTCATATTTCCATAAAGGCATGGTGACCTTGTCCTTCAACCATCCAACACCATTGAGGTTCTTTCTTTCTACAAGCGCAATGTACCTGTTTGGGTGTTATAGTTTCAAAATTGTCGCCTGGAATGAGTAATTGTTTATGGATGACCCCATACCATTCGCGTATAAAAAAAGTACAAGAGAGACAACTACCATCAATGTATTTTCAGACGGTAGAATAGCCATTTCTACTGAGACATAGTGAAAGCGTGGGCTCCTCATTGAAAAGTTAAATTGATTCTAAAATAGATAATATTTTTTTCAACAGTTTTATCAATTGAATGTACATGTCATCATAACTTCTACCAGGAACCTACTTTTCTTAACTCCCAGTTTCTTTCTGCAATTCTGAAAATATTTGGGGGGAAATGAAAACCAAAAGTAGAGTTTTACCATATAAAAAGATTTATTCCAAAACATTTTTTTCCATAAGAATTCCATCGAATTTCATGTCATGCCTACACAGTCTTGATCAACATGAAAAACACGATCATTCTGACAACTACTTAGACTAGATGGGTGCCTTTTGGTGCACGTGTCGCCTGTTCTAGAAAGTATTTAAAAAACATTCATCTAAGGATCATCCAAGTGAAGTTTGGTCAAGACAACTGACAACACGAAGAGTGATTCCAATAGATCAAAAAGAACATGGGATGAGGATCACCGTTTTGATGACCTTGACTGCGATCTTTACTTATTTCTTGTAGCTATGTGGCTTGAGTCATCATGTGTAAGTTTTATGAATAAGTGAAATCATGCAATAATACCTGATTATATAATTTGACTCTAGGTTAACATAGTGCCTGTACTTAGCAAAAACTGAACGATACCTTCGTATTTGTTGCCATAGTAAAATTAACACATACTCATATGTCTCTACTTTTTTTTTTGAAAAGGTAAGACAAAAAATGCAACACTAAAACATCAACAAAAAGCAAAGCAAATGTTCCACAGAATAATGCATTTCATTATTAAAGGGACTGTTTGTGATTTTCAAGTTTAGTACGAACGCTTTAAAGACACATTTCCCAACGCTACTTGGTCAGTGAAAAAGCATGGGAAGCTTGAATATTTACAGCCAGCATGCTTCATGGCTGATCAACTGAGGTATATAAATTGAGGCTACTCTTATTTATTTTTTTTATAGCATTGCTATATAGCTGAGGTGATCTAAATATAGGCTCGAAATATGTCTTTAAGTCTTATCCTTGAATACAAGTACAACAAGAGGCCAATGACCTTGAAGCTCTACTGATAGGTATTGATAGCTAGATCAGCATTCCTGTGAAGTTTCATAAAAAATCTGTCAAGTAGGTTCAGAGGTTTTTACTATATAACTCTATGTAAACAAAGATGACCACTGGCAGCCATGTTAAATGTCAACCATGTCATGCTGATCATTTTATAAAAAGTCCCATATCAATATCACTTACAGTTTTCAAGAAGTAGTCGCTACAAACATTTTTTAAACCATCTATTTTTAGCCGTGACGGCCATCTTGAATTTCCGGCCGACCTGAAATTTTGCTAGGATCAACTAGACATCAAGAGCAACATTTCTGTGATTTCATGAACATCCGTTAAGTAGTTTCAGAGGAGTATAGTCGCTACAATTTTTTACTATACAAACTCTATGTAAACAAAGATGGCCACTGGCAGCCATGTGTAACGTCGAACAACATCATATCATGATGATTATTTTAAAAAAGTCTCATATCAATATCAGTTACAGTTTTCAAGAAGTAGTCGCTATAAACTTGTTTTTTAAAGCTATTATTAGCTTTGGCGACTATCTTGGATTTCACATCAACGTGATATTTTGCTAAGTTCAACTAGACGTTATGGACAATATTCCTGTAAAGTTTCATGAAAATACATCTAGTAGTTTTGGAGGAGTAGTCGCTACAAAAATAGTTTAGGGACGGACGGACGACGCACCACGTCATGGTCATGACCTTTGATGAACTAAGCTAAAAAAAATGAACATTTAATAATGCATTTTTACATTTGTGTTCTTTTTTTTTTTACATTTGTTAACTTTTTTTTTTTTTACATTTGTTAACTTTTTTTTCTCACTTTTGCCACTTTTATTTTTGTTACATATGTCACCAAACGTCTTACATTTGTCGTATGTTTTTACATATATGACTTTTTTTTTTTACATTTGTAACCGTTTTTACATTTGTGACATGTTTCACGTTTTAGGTTCCTACAAAGGTCCATAAGGAGCTTACAGTGTTTGATTTGGATGTTTAAACTCCATAAATTGTAGATGACAAATAGGCTATTAAATTTTGTCGGCTTATTTACCTACGTATTTCTGCGGTTTGAACAATTAATAACCATGCTAAGATTTTCAAATTAGGACGATATGTGAGTGGTTTTACGGTCTGAGTATTTCGTTATCAAGAAGATCTAATGCAAAAAGAACTAAAACTCAGATGCTGAAGACTGATCACCATAACATAAACATACACAAATCAGGGTCATTAAATGATTGATTAAATAGCATGATCCTGAATATTATTTTGACATTCGAAAAGGTAATTAAAGTCCATATCCCGCTGTCAATAGGCAAATGTTACAACAGATGTAAACCGTTTTTAAACCTACTGATGACGAGGTATATATATAACTTACATATTTTGAGAATCAAAACTGTATGACATAATATCAACAGTTTTAACCAACAGAAAAAAAATACCCCCAAATCTGGAGCGTCAAATTAAGAGACCAACTCATAATTCATTTTACGCATACTATTTTAATCACGGGTATCTTAAGAACCCGGGAATAAACCTATATTTTGGCACATATACATTATTATATGACCTGAACTCCTGGACCTGGTTTCGATAATCGCTTTCGTAGTGTAATTGTTTCCGTTATTTGGCGGGTTAGTTTCTTTACGAAGCGCTGACAATTTTATTAAAAACTATACTTTAGAATAAGAGATATTTATCACAAATAAACATGCCTGTTTACGCATATTGTTGATAGAACTTTAAGCTTCTCACATGCAGAACTGCAGAGTTGCTGCAAATTAAAATGTAAGCAGTACATTTACACGAGTCACGCTGATTGTGTTCTGCCACCACTCAAGTTGCGCCTGAATCAACACATGGATAATGGAAAAGATATTTAATGAGCGTGAAAAAATATACATGAATTTGGGTGGTTCGGATCTCCCTGCCATAATAGGTGTTAATGATAAAGTAGTTTAGAATGTTTGATTAGTTATAATACATTCTAAGACATACTGAATGTAGTACTATATAATCATAGTTCCTTTCAATGACAATATCGAGGGGTTACAGCCAAAGGCTGCTTTCGACCATTTTTGTCAATTTTCACTTTTTTTGCAAAAAACAATGTTAAAATATAATTTACATTTTGTCTCAAAATTTGAGTATTATATCTCAATTAGTTTTTGAGATATTGAACAAAAATCAAACCAGTTATCTCATATCTCATATTATTTTTTAAACAAAAAACAGCTTAATCTATATAGCTCTTAATTGTATCGAATAGCAACACAATTCAGGCGACACGAACATTCTTTATAGATACAGCCGGTTCTGGCTGGAAACATGTATGTTTTCAATGAAAAAAGGCCAGCCAGAACATGCCATGTCGATGTATCATATACTGGCGCATGCAAAACTGGTATATCTTAATCTCTACAGCCATATCGTTCTTTAAAAACATGACTTTTGTATGTGTAATAGAAATGCATATAATTTCAGCGCCATATCATGATTTATTATAATGAGAGTGTGTGGCAGTAATTAACCCCTATCAAGTCACTATGTGTATTTGTGCTTTAAACAGGCTAAATTGATGTGATTGATGCTGGCCGCATGTTTACCTCGCATTATACAGATAATTCGTTTTTAATTCAAGCCATATCAAAGAAAGAAAACCGTTAAACAAAGACAAGCGTTTAAAACAATTGTGGGAAAATCTGTGTTACAGATTAAAAGAAACAAAGTGACTGCATCTAAGAGAACTACAAGCACCCTTCCAAAACAAACTAACAATATCGGCAATACTGAAACAAGTACAATCGGAACTAAGAGTAAATCTGCTTCGGATTTAATACTAACAGCAAAACTGCTAAGTGAGCAAGAACATAATCTTCAATTGGACCTTTTGTTAGTACATACCCGACGATTAGATCAGTTGCTAAACAGCAACAATCTCAGCAGAAACAGTGAAGCTGTAGTTACTTCAAGTCCGCTAGGTGTCGCTGCCTCAGAATTGAGACAAATACTTTGTAAACACTTAGAAGAAAAGATGGAAGAATACATGGGATTTTTCTCAGACAAACACAATCCGGATGAAGAGGAGTTGTTTGTTATGGAGTATTTATCTGAGGTAGAAAACCTTAAGAATGATGGCTACTGATCTAATACAGTGGCGGACTTTCTGCCATTGGTGTTGTCAAACTTCACTGGCCTCCATGTGACGATTCACACATTTAAACAAGATCAACCTGTTTTGGAAGTTGTACCAACTATTGGTAATTTGACCAATAGTGATTCGATAACATTAGCCTATATTTCAATTCCCGGAAAAACTGAACATTATGATGCGTGCAAACAATTGGAAGCTATACCTACATCGTCAACGGAATCTCTTTTAAAAAACAATGAAACAATTAATGAATAATATACAGCAACACCGATCGTTTCCAGTACCGATTCCACAATACCGCAGAGAGAAGAACAGGAACATAATCCACAAATAGCATGTGGAAATTGCCAAACACCTAGAAAGTCGGCAATATTTGTAACACCTGTGAAGAAAAAACTAACTCGTAAAAGAACACCTGAATGTTGGAAAAAAAATATTAGAAAAAATTAAGACTTAGTGGGAAAGAATATGTATCGACAACTGGGATACTCTACAGTCCAAAGCCTGTGGTAAATGTCGTTTTACATGCAACTGAAAGATATCTGAAGACCAGAGACAGAACCTATTTGAGTCATTTTGGGCTTTGGACACTTACGAGAGAAAAAAGATTACATTTGTGCAAGAGTTAATGAAAGAAAAACAAGAACGTATTTAGATGAAACTGGAAAAACAGTACCAAAAAAGAAAAATGTTGCAAAAAAATACTCTTTTGAAATTGAGAAAGAAAATCACTCGGTGTGCAAACAATTTTTTCATCGCAACATTGGGTGTTGGAAAAGCGTACATTGACCATGCACTGCAAAACAAAGATGGCGGATACTTTAAAGGATCAGACAAACGAGGAAAACACAAGCCACATAATAAACTGTTAGATGAAACAATAGGAAGTGTTTGTGAGCATATCGAATCGTTTCCTAGAGTTGACGGGCACTATACGCGAAAAGATACAAACAGACAATTCCTCAGCAAAGAACTCACCCATCCTAGAATGTATGAACTTTATAAAGAAACATGTGACGTTAATTCAAGACAACCGGTTAAACTCTTAATGTATAGAAGAATCTTTAATGAACAATACAACCTTTCATTTCATGTACCGAAGAGGGACCAATGCAATTTTTGTTCGCAGTTCTACAATGCTGAACAACAGGGAACAGCTACAAGTGAACAAAGACAGGAACTCAACGAACACCAAGCTAGAAAGCAACGAGCTAGAGAGGAAAAGAAAAAAGATAAAGCAATTCAAATATTCATGTAGCTACATTTGACCTGCAATCTGTTCTCTACACTCCATGTTCATAAGTAAGTGTTATGTATTACATGCGCAAACTTAGCTGCTACAATCTGTCAGTATATAGCTTAGGGAACGGAAAAGGAAGCTGCTACGTTTGGTCTGAAGAATATAGAAAAGAAGATGCTCTTCTGAGATATCAACATGCCTTCTTCAACACCTTAAATCCTTGCCAGCAAATGTAGATTATGTAGTCCTGTATTCAGATGCCTGTTGTGGTCAAAACAAAAACAAAGTTTTTGCTGGCTGCCTACTACATGCTGTAACTTCAATCGAGAGCATCAAAATCATTGACCATACATTTCTAGAAAGTGGACATACACACATGGAAGTCGACGCCATGCATGCGGCAATCGAGTTTGCAAAAACGAAAAGTCAGATTTATGTACCATCTCAGTGGGACACAGTTCTCCGTATGGCAAGAAGGAGAGATCCTTACACTATAGTGCCTATGAAGTACACTGACTCTATAGATTTTAAAGAAGTGACAAACCAGACTGTTAAATAAAGGTAAACTGGACGAAAATGAGGTGGACAAGGTATACAAAAGAAGATCCTGAATCATGTTATTTCAAGTATGAAATCGACGAAGATGAGTTTCAAAAGGTTCGACTCCTGGGTTCAAAACGAAACCAGCCGAGTTGCGAAGATCTTCCTCAAAAATACAAAAGCAAGATCCCAATATCATCAGCCAAAAAGAAAGATTTGATCCAGTTGTGCAAGTCAGGATTCATTTCTGCAGATTATCATGAGTACTATCGAGGATTGCCTTCAAACCAAAAGTGGCGGACAGACTTCCTGAACCGGACATGATTGAAGACGATGACAGTAATGGGCCTGAAAATGATTAATTTAAGAAACAAGTGATTGCAAAATTTTGCTGATAACTTGAAAATCAAGAAATTTAAACAAATGACACTTACCCAAAGATTATTAACTGTATCAACGCAATACTTAATTTACATTTTTACAAAGTTTGATCTGTTTTGACTACAAAAATGGACATGTAAAATGAAAAACATACAGATTTATACAGGCAGTGCAAAGATAATTGTATTATTAATCAGTTAGATTTCATTCTTTGATATGCTGTATTTCGATGGATTTTTTTTATTATATAAAAACAGAACATTTTATTCAAGAACAGTCAAAATCAGAAAACTCTATAGACTTATGGCATGTTTATGCCTCGTGTTAATAAAGAATTTGGTTACTTTCCATACTAGCCATATACAGTTATCTTAATAAAAGTGCTGTAGGCAAGTTTTTGTTTTAGTTTTTCTCCCACTTATGCTTCGGGCAGAATATTATACAATCATATGGCTAGTTTTGGCATTTTAAAAGCACACATTTTTTGAAAAAAAATGTAATTACCATTTAGGCCATCTAATTACAGCATGTGTTGGCATACCCAATAATATTATCAGTTTTGACCCACTTAACATTAATATTTCTTTTTTAGTCATTAAAATTATTTTTTTAGCTAAAACTGCAAGGTCAAAAATTAAATATGTAAACTTTTACAAATTTGTTATAGAAAATATGCGCTCCTGAAAACTTTCAAAATACAGCGATAGTAGGTTTTGGCTGTAACCCCTGGATATATTATATGACACGAAGTTAACTATAACTGTATATTAAAGTAAAAAAAAATAAAAAAAAATAACACGCCTAAAAGTAAAAGCCGAACAGGAAATGCAGGATTCAGAGAGATGAATTTTAATTTCGATTATCGTTAATTATCTCTGCTTAGACGGTGATGTGCATCTTATCGGAAATACATTCCCCGCATTTCTATATTTTCTACCGATATCTGGATATCAATCGGGCTTGGAGATCTCCAAAAGATCTCTAATGCACAGCCTCTCATAAAAGATCCTCTGTTTATGTCATAGTACATGAAGTAGCTGCATAAAATGACATGAAATGCATTGATTTTTTTCTATTCACAGCCTTTTAAGCCGAAGCACAAGAACATATACAGTTCTGCATACAGTTGAGTCTCAACGTGAAAAGAAACAGAAGTGATCGACCTTAATGAATGTATGTCTTTGAATTAAGACTGTTATACATAACTTATATTGTTAATCCGGAAATATTAAAAAAAAGCGCAAGTATCGCCATGTTTGATCAGCTTAATCATACTTTCGTACGGCAACACCAGTTTATGCTTACATTCGACCAACTGGTGACCAGTTTATGCTTACATTCGACCAACTGGCCTAATATTCATCAAACTTTTGAGCACAAGAATCGGACTCAGACTCAAAATCTCAAATTGTTTAATTTCAAATAAAAGCAATTTTACAAGCAAATTATTATATTTACCTACAGAAAAGGGTAATTTTAAAGGTAATTTAACAGAAAATGTCTGAAAATCACAATTCTTACCCATACTTTTGTGTTGATAGGGTTTGCAAAAAATGAGATTTTGAGTCTTGAGTCCGATTCTTGTGCTCAAACGTTTGATGAATATTAGGCCAGCTGGTTGTCATCTTTGTTTATTTCTGGAATTAAATATTAGAGGGGATTCCTTTATTAACGTTGTCCTGTTTTATATAGATAGCACTAGGGTAAGAGTAAGGGTTGGTGCATCTTAAAACTGTGTTTAACCCCAGAGCACCATACTGCCAGTGACTGGCATCTCAGATCGGTACCGGTATTGTCAAGCCTTGACTTGCGCTTTACTTTATTATGATTTGTTCAGTATATAATTGATGTGTGTAAAGTTAACATATTGGGATTTACTTCCCATTTTCAAATAGTCATCATATTCAGCATAGTTCCTGTGAATAACTTGACATTACCTGAGTATTTTGCTATTTAGCCCAAGTATAATGATTAGTATAACTTACATGTCAAGATATTAACTCGTTGCCGTAGCCGCATATATACCACGAGCAGCTGGAAATGTGCGACCGATTTGTTTTTTACTTTTTAGAAGCATGCTCTAGTAAAACTTAATACACAAATGCCAAGTAATACACGAACACACACTTATCAACTTTGAATTGAATTGAATTGAATTGGATTTTATAGTCGCACCAACAGCTAAGGTCATATGGCGACTTTCCAGCGTCCAGTGGTGGAGGAAGACCCCAGGTGCCCCTCCGGGCAATTTTCGTGCACGGGCGGGCACCTGGGTAGAACCACCGACGTTCCGCAAGCCAGCTGGATAGCTTCCTCACATAAAGATTCCTAGGCCCCTGAGGGATCGAACCTACAGCGGTGATATCAACTTTGAAAGCTGCATTGCTTATACTTTAAACTGCTGAAAGAAAGAAAACAAATTGAATTGAATGTTGTTTAACGGCTCATCAACACAGTATAGGTTATTTAGAGCCGCCCCAGAGAGAGGGGAAGGATACATAGGAATCCGGAAACCTGCCCTGCTCTTATTATCGAATATATTCCTATGGTTCTTTAACGTGCTCGGAGGATAGACCGATACACGGGACCGCCCGAGAAATGTTTATCATTGTGTTTTTCTCCAAATGTTTAATGATTTCAGTCCATTTTACAGTTCACCGTTTTGTTTCATGAACATGTTTATGTTTATCTAAATCAAAATCAATACACAACAATAGATATTTACAATTCACACATTGCAATATCTATGAAAAGCGAGAATAAGATTTTATGTGATAACGTAGAAAACTTTGAACAGGTAAATTAATCCACAGGTAAATGCATTTATCATTTATCTGACAATAGTTGTGCAGCTATACAATTCAGATTTACCTCATTTCCCCGGGCAGTCACGCAGTGGTAAAAGTAGTATCTACGTCAAACAAATAATATTTATTTTTACATACAACTTAGTAGCGGTTTTCAGTATATGTTTCTCTCCAAGACTATCAAGAAATGTTCATATGATGTTCAAGAGTTAAATTTGTTAACTGATAATACACAAGGGTGACAGTTCATCTTTAAGCTAGACGTCAAGGTCAATGACACACATGCGTGTGGTATATGTATAGTACATATCCAAATACACCCACTGACCAAATTTGAAATATGTACCGCTTATAGTGTTACACATATTGTTGACAGAAACAATTTCTTTTTCTAAGCATTTTTTTCCTGTTTCTTTTAAAGCTAAATATCAAGGTCATAGACATACATGGGTGTGTTATATGCATAGTTTATGTCCCAATACAGCCACAGACCAAGTTTGAAAGTCACTTATATTTTTTTTTAGATATTCATACTATATTCGTATTAGACAAAACTACTACCTTAACGGAATAGATTTGGTTGGTTTCTATGATTCTGCATGAGACTACATTGTATTTGATATGTTACAGATGTGCGTGCTATGACTGGCTGTGTTCTCTGAGTTACATTTTTTCTTCAAGTAATCTACGTTCATGTGTCTAGTAGAATGCCTATGGGAGGAGGTCAATGAGATCCGATTTGTTTTTGTTAATTTTAAAGTCCATATCTTGCCATCAGCAGGCACAGTATGTATACCGTTTCTAAACTTACTAACAATATATTTTGAAAATCCGAACTATGTAGACACAATATAAAAAGCTTTAACTAACCAAACCAAAACCCCAAAATAGAAAGTCGAATTACGAGTTACAACTCATAATTAATTTTACGCATATTCAGTTTCGGGTATTTTAAGTACCCGTGAATAAACCTATACATATACAATATTTTATGACCTGAACACCTGTAAAGGGTTTGCATAAACGATTTCATGCTGAAAGTTTGCCGTTATTTGGCGGACTAGTGCCGTTAAAAGACTGTTTTATGTTCCAATCAAAAACTCGTATTCTTAGAAACGATGGGTCAGCTGTTAGGAAGTAAAACTAAGTATTTTTATTGATACGACTTAATATGTACATGTTATGTACGTGTGATGAATGGTTTATTATATGTTAAGATAACATGCTTTACTAACTGAAATTATTAAACTAAGTTCGAATCAGGAACTACGACTCCATACATATTATACCGCGTTTCATGTTTGTATTCACTTAGGCATAACTAGAGTAATATCTCATCGGAAAGGGGAAAAACAAAACAAACAATGTTCCATTTTTATTTTCAGAAAAAAGTAAGACATATTTCAGAAAGTTTATCAATGAAAATGTCATTCTGTTAATTTTCAATTGATGAAAATGTAAATTTAATCAATTATTTACGAATCTGACGCGTTGAATTCATCGTTCTGACGCTTTGAATAAATCGTGAGAACATCACGTGACATAGTTGCATTGTGCTTGTAATTACTCTGTCACTATTATTATTAATTTATTGACTGCGTTTTTGCTTTGTGATATATAGTTTGAATTTGGATAAGTTCCAATACTGGAACATATTATTAATTAACAAATTTTGTAATTACCGCGTACTGCCTAGTTTAATGTTTTGGTTAAATATTTTTTAGGCCAATATTTCAACTTGCTTTGTTCATAATATAGGAAAATAGTGTGAAAAACGGTATCTGGGTACAAAAATAATTTATTTATATATTAATTATACAGAATTAAGAAAATCGTACATAAAGCAATATTATTGGAAAAAACCAAACTACATGAAGTTCGTTCAATTATTAAATAGCGAAAACAAAATCGAAGGGATGAAATTAGGATTATATGTATATAAGGCTTTTGATATTAGAACTGTTTTGAACAAATATTGAACACAATTAAATTTATTTATCGCTGAAATTCAAAAATAGGATTTGTATAAGTATTGTATTTTAACACTTAATATGTGTAGTATATCGCTCCGTGTGGAAATGTGGCTGTGTTGCTTCTATTCCATGAAATACAGATAGTAGTATTTGTTTAAGTTTAAGATAACGATTTATACGTCCAAATGAAAATATAACAAATAAAAACAAATAAAAACAAAATCTCTCCCAAATGGATAACCACTAAAAGTCGGTTACATTTTACTGGTCAAATTAATTTCAACGTATAGTAAACTTGCTAACACATACGTTTAACTTTTGTTTCATTATCCTCGTAATAGTACCGAATGTATTCTATGGTATTGCAATGCTTTGTTATTTCTATGTACATGTACTAACAACATGCCATCTAACCACATTTATTTGTATCTATTATGTAAACATGTTCATGGGCCATATTTGGCTTAAAACAATAAACAATTATTATATTATATTATTATAAAAAAATGCAACTTTAGCGAACATGCACACCGGTTACTAAGTTACAGTACTTGTAAACAAACACACATGTATTCCGTTGAGAACATTATGGAAGCTGTGCGTAAATTTAATAAAGAGATTACACCCAAGCCAAAACCAGGTTGAATGATCGATGTTATTGTCAATTGCCTGTTGGTTACGACAAGAGTTTGCTGTAAATGGCATTACCTAGTGTATCGCCATTTTTTCATGGCCTCAGCTATCGTCACGTGATTTGTGTGGTGGCAGGGATTAGTGGCTACAATACCCCTACTAATCCCTGCGCGAAGGTTGGTGTTATTATGATGTACTCAGCATTACTTCTTGTCACAACAGAACATCATACACTACTGGAAAGTATCCGCTTTCTTAACTATTATGTACACATCGTCGAAAATAATTACGTCATGCTTATTAAGTCAATAATTGAATTGAATTGAATTGAATGTTGTTTAACGGCTCATCAACACAGTATAGGTTATTTAGAGCCGCCCCAGAGAGAGGGGAAGGATACATAGGAATCCGGGAACCTGCCCTACTCTTATTATCGAATAGATTCCTATGGTTCTTTAACGTGCTCGGAGGATAGACCGATACACGGGACCGCCCGGTTTACGTCCCCATCCGACGGACGAGGCTAAGGGAAAGTGTCTTGCCCAAGAACACACCGACGGAACTCAGTGGCACCACGGAGGATTGAACCCGGGGCCTCCGGTTACAAATCCGCCGCGCTACCGACTGCGCCACGCCAGTCAATAAAGCATGTATGCGAGATTTTATTTGTCGAAGACAATAGACATTCGAATGCATATAAGTCAGACATCTGTATTTTGCGAGTGACACATCTAAAGACATTTTCTATAGTTTTTTCTGCATAACAGATTTTCTTTAAACTTTTTTTTACAGTAAGTCTGTTATATATATAGACAGAAAATGCAAAAATAATGGTAGGTCACCATAACTGATAAAATTTTAAAAAATATTTTGTAATGCCACCGTCATGTCAATCTGTCCAAAAAGTTGAACAAGTCCATGAAATAGCTAAATTAGACATTTTTGAAGTCTAATAATTTATTCATTGGTCACAATTCTGCTAAAATTGTATTAAAGTAAAGAACATCCGCTCACAATTTATGCCCATAATGATACAATTTCCTTTTTTTTTTGTATGTTCCCAATAATATAATGTGTTTAAACTTTCTAAGCACATAGTTTAATATATATAAAAACAAAATGTGCAATAAAAATGTTAGGTCCCCATGCTTGTTTAGATTTTTTTTTTGAAACCCTACCCCTATGCTAAAAGGCCATGTTTTGTATGAAATTATATAGAAATTGCATATTTTCCTTTTTAGTTATGTTCCTAATAACAGAATTTGTTCAAACTTCCTAGGCACTTATTTGAACATATAATAAGACAATATATGCAATTAAAATTACAGGTCACCATGCATATTGAGATTTAATATTGGTTTTTGGAAACCTACCATTATGTTTACATTTTTTAATTTTGTTTGAATTTTTACAGAATGTTATATTTTCCTATTTTATGTATTTTTCTAATAATAGGCCTTTATATAAATAAAGACAATACATACAACTTGACATCAAGAGCAACATTCCTGTAAATTTTTAGGAAAATCCATCCAATAGTTTTAGAAGAGAAGTCGCCCAAAATTCTGCGCATGAAAAACTACAGAAAATGCCTTTAACGCAGTTAGTCAGAAATTAGCTTTTTGCGAGTAACACAGTTAAGTCAAAAATCTGCATGTTGCGGATCCCATATTTCTGACTTCGTTGGAATGGTAATCGTCTTAAAACGTTAAAACATCTTTTACGATTACTTAGCGCATTGCTAACGTGAACTGATAAAACGTACAGCACTTACTGAATGGACACACGCTTCCTCTTCGAAACCTTTGTACTGCACTGCGACTAGATCCCAGATTTCTCTGAAGTAAAAAAGGTAATTTTACACCGTTTCATAAATGACATGTGAATGACAACCCACAGAACACAGACGACGCGGATTACTTGAGATAAATCCGTGTGATTATGCTATAACTGTTACTACAACTGTATAGCGCGGTTGATGGTATTGGACATTCTGGCCTTATGAACCCCTATAAATATTTTATTACAAAACGTTTAACTTCATTATGAGAACTAATGAATTAATCAGTGTAATGTATACAGGTTTGTAACCATCAAGTCTTTTTTCCTATTTAAAACGTCAAATATTAACGATTTACTTCAAATCAAGTAATGTCGCAGTGTAATTTTCGTATAGCGAAATCGCCCACAGTTCGAAAACTTACCGGAAAAGATGAGTCATACAAGGAGATATAAAGTCTTACAAGACCTGTTTTATTCACAGAAGGCAGTTCACCAAAACCATAGTTCACCAAAACCACGCATTCAAAATAAAATTGCAGGCTAAATATATAAGCGAATTATAGGACAGCACAAACATAAGACACTGCGGACAGTATTTGATTGTTTACTAATCATGTCAAAGGTCCAGCTGTTTTCATTTAGGGTTGTTAACAAAGTAAATGCATCGAAAGTTGGAACATGTTTATCAATAATCCAAAAAAAGTAGATATAAAAGTCAACAAGAAATGTAGCATTCAAGAACCACAGTCAATTTGAAACACGTAAAGAAACAAACAACAATTTACCAGGATAAATACAATGTTATATGACACCACAAACATAAAATGGTTGACAATAGGGCTACCGCCTTGGAACGGTCAGTGGTAACACGTTTAATGGGTGTGTGGGGGTAGGGGGAAGAGAGGGGAGGGTGTGGGGAGAGTGTGTTTAAACAGGGTTCTAGCTTTCAATAAACCTCACCCTCTTACCTTATTGTCATTCCAATAAAACGGGGGAGGGGGACATGGGGAGGGTGTGCGGGGAGGGTGTGTTTAAAAAGGGTTCTAGCTTTCACCAAACCTCACCCTCTTAGCCTATTTGTCATTCCAATAAAACGGGAGAGTGTAAATAATGAAATGCTCGCAAGGTTATATCCTCTAACAAACTAAGCAGCATTAATAGGCAGTTTAAGTGTTTTTGTTTATATGAACATTTTTATTTTCAATTATTCATTTCTTATCCTCTAACCCTGACGCATGTCAAGAGAACTGATTGTAATCATTTCCTAGAACGTTATCGATTGAGCACGGGAACTGCTGACCGATGAAGGAACCGACTAATCGATTAGTAGTGTGCAATAACAACAACGTATTAATATTTAAATGCATTCTAGAGAAGACCTAGAGAAAACATGATTATGTTATACTTAACAATGTATGAGGAGGAACAGCAGACGTACAAAATATCGGGGCGTCCGTCGTTATTCCATTGTAAAATGTCATTTATTCGAATCAGGTTTCCATTTTCCCTATCAATAAACGAGTTTTTATTTATTTTACATATTTATGTATATCGGGTTTAAAAACGGGATAAACTCTTTGAATCTGATTAAACTTTTAAATCATTTTTTTTTACACATTTTTAGACAATAATATTTACACACTAAGCATGTAATCTAGAGCGTAAAAGATCATGCAGGTCACTGGGAGTTTCGTTTTATGTTTTCGAACAGTTACATATATATATGTCAAAAAATACTGAAAAGGGTATCCCTTGGAAGCAACAAACAGAAACAAGAAAGAAAAGTAGCCTACTCGGTGTTATTGAGTCTGTTCAAGCCGAACCAGTGGTCGTTATAACGACACTACCCAATTTAAGGCTATGCTCACCCAATCGAATATCTCGAATATGTGATACATTTGTACCTACGCGCTATCCATGTCCGTATGTATTTATGTATACATGCACTTTGTACTAGCGTGTTTTCGCGGGGCCATAGAATGAGTCAATTGTCGTTTTCTACCAATGTGAACTTAACATATTTAACTTAGCATATTTGTGTTTTACTTATATTGCCTATTGATACTGCCTTGTTGATTAGATCATGGCGGGGATTTCTTTATTTACACTGTCCTGTTTTGATGGGATGACAGTAGGGTATGTGAGGTTTGGTGCACCCTAGAACCGGTTTAAACCCCCAGTGGCCTACTTTGCCACTGACGGTTCCAAGGCGGTAGCCCTATTGTCAACACTTTTGTGTTTGGGATGTCGTTTGCATATTATTACTTTTGCCTTCTTGTTTGTCTGTTTGCGTGTTTGTTTCTGTGTTTTGTGGTTGACTGTCCTCATTGAATGCTACTTTCCCTGTCCGATATTTTTATATTTCTTTAACATCTGAGCTAAAGGTGGATCGAACACACGATATCATCCTTCATCTCCAATGTTTTCATGTTTTCGTCTTCCCCATTCCGCGTGAATTAGCTATTAAAACGTAATGATTACGCGCGCGTGTGCATGCGATGGAGTGATTTGATTGGATCAGTAATTTTAGATATAGTAAAGCTTAAGTTGAAACTATTTGTCTATTAGAACATTTGACGAATGATTATAGTAAGTCGTTTTATCATCATCACCTGCTTAATTAAGCACGTGCCTGCTCGGCTATAATAAGGGGTATAAAGTCAATTGATACATAAATAAGTGTCTATTAAAATGGTTTATGTCTATTAAAATGGTGTAAAGCAAATCATTAGGTAAGTAACTGATAATTGAGACACATCAATCTTAAAGAGACACATTGTCATCTTTCTTTATATTTCAATAAATTAGATAATTTTGAAAGAACTAATATATAGACAATCAATGATCTATCCATGATGTTATAATGGCAGTTGAACACGATTAGACGGTCTGTTAGATTTGGATCGGGGAGAAGGCAATACAGCCTACCGGCTGGTTTATAATAGATGTTATGTGTACACACCCTCACTATTATCCTGTAATCAGCGCCCAAATTTGCAAAACAGTCTGAACTAGTACTGTCATTAAAGGCTGACAAATATGCCCCCGCCTCTGCTCCTTTGACTCCTGCACTTTATTGCACCAATACAATTTTCCTATATGATCATATTCACTTAAAACTGAATCACTAGACATATATAAAAACAATACATGGGTCAATGCATGGGTAGTAAAGGATTCCCACTGGCTAAAACTATAGAGTGTCGTAACTCATGAAAAAATAATCAAATCGAAAATATTTTCCTTCACTAACATCTTCACATCATACTAAATCAGCAGGTACAATATTAAAACAATTCACCAAATAATGAATGAGAAGTGAGACAAGCAAGATTATCCTATATATAATACAGATAGGAAAATCAAAGGGCCATAACTCATGTAAGAATAATCAAATCAGAAATCTTTTTCTTCACTAACACCTTCATACATACTAAAATAGCTTGTACAATATTAAGCAATCCACCCAAAATGTATGAGAAGTTAAACACACACGATTTTTGGCCCCTATATAATATATACAGATTAAAAGATCAAAGGGCCATAACTCGTGTAAAACTGATAGGATTAAAACTCTTTTTCTTCACTGACATCTTCATATCATGGGAAATATTAAAACAATCCACCAATGAAATAATGAATGAGGAATTAGATACACACTATTTCACTATATAATATATATAAGAAAATGAAAGGGCCATAACTCATATAAAGATTATCAAATCGAAAATCTTGTACTTCGCTAACATCTTCATGTAATACTTAATCAGCATGTACAATATTAAAACAATCCACCTTAAAATGTATGAACAGTTAAACACACACGATTTTGGCTTCTATAGAAATATATATAGATTAAAAATTCAAAGGGCCATAACTCGTGTTAAACTGATCGAATCAAAAATATTTTTTTCTTCTCTGACATCTTCATATCATGATTAATTTGATGGCAAATATAAAAACAATTCACCCTAAAATGAATGAGGAGTTAAGCACACACGATTTTGGTCTACAGACGGCCGGACGCCGGACGGACAAGCTCAAACCAGTATACCCCCACCTTCAACTTCGTTGGCGGGGAGTATAATAAAAGTACATACCATCAAAACGAAATCCACAACCAGATAAATTAGCAAATAAAAACTGAAATGCTGTGGAAATTATATTTAAAAAAAAACGCGAAACATGTCAAAATTGCATTAGCTGCAGTCAAAGAGAAAACCTTTATAGGGGACGGCCAAACAACTGAGGGACGAACGTTCATGTACCTACTTCCGCTTGTACTGTTTCAGAAGGTGCAACGAGGTTGTCCAGTCCAGTCATCGCACAAGAGAATGGTAAAGCATAGTTACTAACTGTAGAGGAGTCAATCACTAAACACGAATGATGAAGTGCGTTGCAATATATATCGATATCTTTAATTTTTTCTTATCATAGTACATGCAATACATATTTACAATTATTCAAATTACACCACAACTTTAGTAATAAAAAATAGAACTATAGGAGACAATAAAAGTGTTAAACCTAGTGAGAAACACGCATTTAACACAAATGAACAGAGTATATTACATATTCAAACACATAAAATATGCACCGCCGGTGTTAATAAAAACCTTTGCAAGTTATGAAAGACCATGACAATCAAACATCTAAAACTGTAATAAAAAGCAAATTAATTTAATCCACTGTTTCTTAATCAATAATAGCAAATGTATCTTTAAAATAGGATTTATTAGTTCAGATGTAATACTAAAGGGTGTTATCATTTTCTGACTAAATAATTACTGAAAATGGGATCCCTTGGAAGCAACAAACACAAACATGAGATAAAAGTAGCAAACTCGGTTTTATTGAATCTGTTCATGAGAGGTAATGTAAAGTGCAACACCTCTTACGCCTCCTAAGTCATGTTTTCGGTATTTGTTGCATGTCTATGACTGATTTCTATGGGATCATGATTTATCGGTGAAAGAATAAAACATATGTATTTATAAATAATGTATATTTTAACCTTTCGCATTTCCTTTATTTGCTTTGGTACAATATTTTGAATAGCAGAATAGATACGTGTTTTTTTTTTTTTTATATATAACATAAGACCGGTGTCTCAGTCATAACTTGAAAAGTACTGAAGAAAATATTCAAAAAGGTAACACACCAAATATCAAAACATGCGCAATTTAAAGTAGCTATCCCGCCAACAACATGAACATTTCAAAACGTCTAAGCTTACTAACCATAAGGTATATATATAACTTATACATGTTGCAAATCTGATTTCTAAAACTTTAATATAACCACGTCAATCAAACAGGCAAAAAGTCGACATATCATGCTTCGAATTATGAGTTACCAACTCTAAATTCATTTTACGCATACTCAGTTGCAGTTATTATAGGTACCCGTTACTAAATATAGATTTTTAATCTGCATATATATGCATTATTTTATAACCTCAACACATAGACAGAGTTTGAAAGAACGTTTAGTGTTGTAAAATTTACCTGTTGTTGGCGGGAGAGTGACTTTAATTAAGGTCAACACACACGATAATGTGCCATTTGATGAACACTAGTGAACGCAGGTTCTCAAACAGACAAACGTTTGATACAGTTAGACATGCTGCTGAGGTTAATTATAAATGCTAAGGTTAATTATTAATTATAGAATTGACATATTCTCGTGTATCATATACGTAGATAATCAACATCCCCACGTGTGTTACTAATTACTTTCACACACCGTGCGTCAAATCAAACAGTACGGTTGGAAAAAAAGCGTCACTTTTTCTAATTTTGTGCGGACAAAAAGCGCTGCAGACAAAAAGCGCCGTGCGGACATAAAACACTGTCACATTGTATTCGAACCCTGCAGTGACTGTCAAGTACGTGTCAACTATTACCTTTATGCTATATTTATTTTTAAATAAGGACACAGTTTTGCCTGCATTGATAGGCTTGGCGTTTTATAGCACGTGCTAAATAACAACAAAATTCGGCTTCGGATCGTACCATTTTGTAAATAGTTAAAGAGTACGGCCGTGTTATATAATATCCCTGACTTTGAACTGAGATCCGTGAAAAAAGTATTTTAAAAGAACTACAGATATATAATATCTAAACAATAAAAAAGGGTTTACTAACCGACAAATAACGTAGATTCCCTACTTAATATGATAAAAACAATTGTTTAACTTGTTCCAACCAACTGTTTACTGAGGCATTATCGCTCCTCTCGTGTTTTGTTTGAAAGCGAGAATAATCCTTTGAAGACCTGACACAAATGAAAGTGGTCGACGCTAATTAATTAAACAGATCAATTAACAAGTGTAGTCATATCACGCCATCAAGCCACAATGTTCAAAGAACTCGTTGCACGCAACGGTTCATGCATCGTCATTGTTGGCGGTCAGTGTTTATTAGACGCGTCACATGTACAGATTTCATCTGAATGGTTTCTGATGCATTTATATTCCATTTGTGTCAGTGAGTCCGTGTGTGTGTAAAGATAGTAAATGACACTATTATACCTCGCAAAAGCATTACTACGCAATACTGGACTAGTTGTGTGGGGTCTCTGACGTCCATGATCTACTCCGACACCGTAATATTATTTGTTTGGCGTGAGAGGTGTTGCACCTTATATTACCTCTCATGAACGGACTCAATACAACCGAGTCTGCTACTTCTCTCTCTTGTTTGTGTTTGTTGCTTCCAATGGATCACCTTTAGCAAAGATTGAAAAGGCTCAAATGCTTCCAGTCTTAATGTAGACCATTTTCTTTCCTTAGATAATTTTGTCCATAACTTATTAATCGTCACAGAATTAGTGTATGTGGCACCTTTGTTAACCAAAAAAAGCTATTCGATCAGAGATACCGTTAGCCTAAACTTCAAAAAAACTTCGAACAATTTTAATATCGTAACCCTGATCCACTTTTAAAACATAACATAAATGTAAGAACTATTCTGCGACAAGGAATACAACAAACTGACTTCTACGGTGACGTGACTTACAAACTTCGTAAGCTCTGTGGTCACATTCACGTTCATACAATCTTGATTATAATTGTTAGAAAGTTTATTAAACTAGATTTTGACACCATCATTTTTCAACGCACTGAATGTTTAGTGATTGACCAATTTACAATTCGCCGCTCTGAATTGCTTTGCGATGACCGGCATATTGTGGACCCCATGATGACATATACCGATGACCGGCATATTGTGGACCCCATGATGACTTATTCCGAAATCTTGAAAGGGATGGTCATGTAAAATGAGTGTCTTCAATCTTGTCCTATCGTATACATAGCGGTTTGTTTTCTTGTTGATCTGGCATCTGCCAAGTCAATTAGTACGTTCATTGTGGCTTTCTATATATTTTGTATAATTTTTTATATATGTGATCGTCCTGGTGGTTTACTTATATTGCCTATTATTACATGCTAAAAACGTGTATCCTTTGGAACCAACAAACACAAACCAGAGAGAAAAAAGTAGCAGACTCGGTTTTATTGAGTCTGTTCATGAGAGGTAATATAAGTTCAACATCTCTTACACTCACTAGCAGCGGTTTAAGCGATATTCTACTTTAAAGCCACGAATAATGGGATTGATGATCCCATGTAACTGGAATGACCATGGGGCAAGAGTGATATTTGGTGCACCCTAGAATCATCTTTAAATCCCTAGCAGCATTTTTGCCACTGACCTTTCCCAATTGCCATATTGCCAACCCGTTTATGTTTGTGGTGTCGCATACCTTGTTTATATTTACTCTTGTATTTCCTGTTTATTTTGAATTCGTGTGTTTGGTTGACTGTGTTCTGTAGATGCTAAATATCCTGTTCGACTTTTATACCTACTTTCATCAATTATTTATTAATTAATGAATCTGTAGCCTCCATAGTCTGTATTAATAACAATTAGTCAATCACGCATGGCTCTCTGAACCACACAATGACAATAACTATTCAGTGTGCAATGAACATTAAATCTGCCAATGAATAGCCTCGTTAGAGATCACAGTGACGTAACTATTACTTTCGGGTTATGTACCGTGTTGTTGTTTTTGATGTTCTTATAGTAACTGTTAATCAATAAAATATAGCAATAGAATGGAAGCACTTAGGAAATATTGGTCTGTCTGAAATGTAAACATTTTTCTGGCATAATGCAGAGCGAAATAATGAACGGAAACTATCGACCTTAAACAAAATCATTAGCTACTTCCGTAAACAAAATATATTGATGGTTTGTGGTGCCCGGCATGTTATACTTGTTTACAACTTGAATTAGCATCTTCAGTCGTGAAAAGAACTAGGCAAACTAGTCACTTTTTGCAATGGGTTTGTAATGATTTCAGTCTGCGGTTTCTGAAATAATGTTTTCCTGCAAAATATACTCCGGAATATATTGTCTGGTTTTATTATTACATTTTGTGTTTTATACATCTTTATACTTATGTGACTGGCTTATTTGAGTCTATGAACATAAATACACTGCATTGGCGTGTATAGAATCATCGGTAGTTAGTTATCCTTTTCTGTTTAAATTCAATTTTCTCAGCTCATGTATTTTAGATTATTTAAAAAAATTCCAGGCTTGAAGATATATCACATAAGCATACATGTATGCAGCGGTGAAATAATTTAGTGTATTTTTCCATGCAAAATTTATCACTAAGTGTAACACCTCTGACGAAAAAAATGATTCTTTACTGATCGAATGAAGTGTATTTTTGAAATGAAAAAAAAATCGCACTGTCACAATAAACTGAGATATGAATATTTGCTGTTACGCCAAATTTTAGAGACAAAAGTCAAAATGTAATCATCAAATAAGTTAATTGACTTATTACAATTTGGCACTTTAAGGGATACAATGAAATCATGTAAATATTAATGCAAAAATAACCTATTAAACATTCACAGTTCTACGATATAATTGCAGAAATGTTGCTATCATACAACTAAATCAGAAACTGTATAGACATTTTCCTTTAATTTTAAATTCAGACGTTTAAACCAAGTGATTTTTATTCCCTAGCCCACTGTAGTGCTAGTGGAAATAATAGAAGGAACTTTGTAATTCTAGGTGCGAGTGTACGTGAATAGAGTACGAAAGGAGAATGGTATCTCATGTTCTCATATTACCATCTAAAAGCTTTCTGTAACTAAGAGAATGTAAGAATGTGTGCACAAATTGTCAATAATGCTTAAACCCGAGATCGCAAAAAACAGGCTCCATGCTGATTACCTGTTTTATTTTGTAGTAGAGTGACGACAACATTAATAACATTAGAAATTCTAGCAGTTGTCATATTCAACAAACATGACGTTGTCGCAGGTGTACATGCATGACGTATTCTTAAAAGCAATGAATGATTTAATGAATTCCCAGAGTCTTGAAGGATGACATAATAGTTTGCCAGCTGAGGTCTGGGTATGTTCAAAGTTTCGGCTGTTATCAAGAAACAGCTAACTAGAGCGGTTTATATGTTTAGCGCGTATATTGACTTTTGTGTACCGGAGGTTTGTATTTGCTTTTGTTGGCTCTTGACGCGCATAATATTTCGCACATATTGTTTATGTTGACTTTTTCGCATCGGTTGTTTGATTTTACCGCAAATATTGGCGGCTTTTGGTGTACAAAGCATCAAAACAATAGCACCAATGCGTGCACAGGTAAGAGTGCAACATTTGACGCATTTAAACATGTGTTTAGGTATTATACCACTAATTATTTTCCCCATAGACACCAATGTTAAAGTGTCACATATTAATGATTTGCTGCAAATTCAACTCACATATACATGATATAGAAAACTAATTTTCCACTTAAAAAATCACCAGAAATGGTGGGGTCACAAGACATCTAAGAAAGTTCTTGTTTGTTTATTAAACAGGTCAAGGGTACAGCTGTTTTCACTGATTGATTTTTTTCATTGCTCACTAAGTGTAAGCATAGAGTCGAAATTTCGAAAAATGTTCATCCGTGATCCAGTAAATCTTATTAATACGTTTCTTATACATACAACCACAAAACCGAATAGAAATGGGCGGTTTTCCCCTACTTATAATGCCCATTTTCATCAAAAAAGGAGGGATTACTTTTTATAATAGGAACTACATTCGACTACACCTCGGAGGTTTACATGTAATTAGTGGTAGTAAACCATTACTAAATAGGTCATCGTTTTTTTAGTTTGTAGGCAAATAGTGGAAGGAGGGATGTCAGTTAAATGTTGTCCAGTGGTTGCCATAGTTAAAGTTTTAAGTGCGTGGGTTGATCCATTTACAGTTTAGACCATATGGTTTATAGGGCTTAGGTGGATTAGGTTAGGGGTGATAGATTGATTGTGCGATGTCAGGACAAATTGTAAACCCTATGATGACGTCTACCTCAACATGCTCAATCCTCAAAGGACAGTAGTGTGTGATGTTTGTCTTAAATACTGTATTGTCGTACCCTTAATGGTTTGTTAGCTTGCTGTTCTAGTTTCTGCCCTGCCAAGTCAGTGAGTACTTGCAAATTATGGCTTTGTAGAGTTTAGTTTTTAAATTCATATATACATGATCATCTATGTGTTGTAATTGTATTGCTGCCTTGTTTGTTAGAGAATATAGATTGGCGTGGATTTCTTTATTTACGATGTCCCGTTTATTGGGATGCCAATAGGCTGAGTGAGATTTGGTGTACCCTAGTACCTGACCTTAACTACCAGTGGCCATTTTGCCCCTATTGTAAAGCCGTTTGTGTTTGTCGTCACATGCCTTGTTTTATATTAACATTGTAATTGTTTGTTTTAATGCGTGTTTTGATTGACTGTGTTCTGTGAAAAGCTACCTTTACTGTTCGACTGTTATACCTATATAAGTATGTGGAAGTGTCAAGTGTCAATGAATATAGAGGTGAGTTCTATATTTCATGTTACGGATTATCGGAAAGTATAGTAAACCACGTCCGTTCTGTCTAGGACTAATATGTGTTTCAGAAAGATACCAAATACAAACAACTGATTGATTACATTCCATACACATGATTACATTCCATGCACGTGATTCCATTCCATATACGTGATAACATTCCATAAACAAGTCAACTACTCTTCTCCGTCTATGTTACTATCTGTTATTGTTCTATTTTAACATTTTCAATTGACGGCTGATGCCAAGTTTATTACTCTCTAAACAGGTTTATAGAACTACTAAGATATTTTACGCCACATTAAGAGTAGCCTCGCGAGAGAAGGATGCAGTATATCACGAACGAAACCAATTCAGTATAATAACATTTATGCATGTGCCATTTAGAACGGCATGTCTCAAGTGTGCGAGAATAGAAATATTGCAGCAAAACTATTTGTAAAGAAAATGTTCAACTTTTTAAAAGCAAAGATATTGTGGAAGGAAGCTAATATATTAATCAAATTATAATGCGACATGTCTTTGGTGTGGATCTTATGTAATATTTCCGTAAAATGGCGGAATAGTATTTTCATAGCTGATGAATAACAGTTTATGATTAAAAAGTATACGTTAAACTGGTTATTATGAGGAGCAGTGGCATGCGGCTAATATTATTTTATGATAACTATTATGCAAAAGTGTGGTGGCATGCGGTTGTGTGTCTTTCATGATAACTGTAACACGCAAGAGTGAGTGTTGTGGCATGCCGCTGTATGTCTTTCATGCTAACTGTAACATGCAAGGGAGCGGTGGCACGTCGGTGTGTGTCTTTCATGATAACTTTAACATGAAAAAGTATGATGGCATGCCGCTGTGTGTCTTCCATGATACCATTTTAATGTTACATGCAAGAGTGTGTAGGCATGCAGTTGAGTGCCTTTCATGATAACTGTGACAGTAAAACGTGTGGCGGCATGCCGTTGTGTGTCTTTCATGTTAAGTGTAACATGCAAGAGTGTGTAGGCATGCAGCTGAGTGTCTTTCATGATAAATGTAACATGCAAGAGAGTGGTGGTTTGCGTCTGTGTGTCTTCCATTATAAATTTATGTAACAAGGACAGTGGTGGTGGGGAGAAATGCGGTTGTTTGTATTTCGCGATAACTGTAACTGTTCAAGCTCGTATGTTAAGGCATAGACATACATCGGGTAACGAATCGACAAATTGCATGTTACGTTAACTTTCTAATTCAAATATATTATTTAAGAAAGCAACCTATGTTTTTAATATATGAAATATTTTCCCGACTTCAGCAAAACAATCTCATTTTATTATATAAATATTGCATCCCTGTGAGAGTGACAGTGAATATTGTCAACCTGAGGAAAATAATGTCGACCGAGGCGAAGCTGTTCACTATCACCCTCACTGGAATGCAATATTTATTATACCGAAAAAAAGCAAGTTTTTAGAGTAAAATGACACACGTGAAAAATGGTCCATTTCGTTCTTTAAGATGATGTTTTTTTTTATTTATTGACCAGTTTTGATGTAAGTAACACTTTATGGTCAACAAAAAACATTATTCATATCTTAAAAAATGCACATTACATGAACATTTTAGAAGTATAAATACCATAATATATGTACTAATAAAGTGTTTACCGAGTCACTTGCACATAACGTGTTAGTCCTGGAAAAAAACTGTATCTATTTATAAACTTGCTGCGACGAAATTTGGATAATTTAATTTGTGGTATAGTCTACGTTCATAATGAGAGTGGGGCCAATTTATATCGGAGACGCATTTTTATTTTACGAACACAATTATGATGATGCTCAATAAATTGATCTATTGTGCTCAGCTTTAAGCATGCCAGCTTCGTAAATACGAAAACAAAACAAAAACACACCCCAGCGGCTAATGTGATAGATATAGGACTGATAACACCGGCATTTTGTTTTCACATAAGATCGCAATAACTGATAATGTAATAAATGCATTTCATATCACATGGGAACTCCTGTGTTCCAATTCAACCACATGGCAATAAAGCGATGGAATAAACAATAGCTTTAGTCAGTTCACAGATGCCGCAAATAATATAAACAGCACATCTTTCAATTAGCAAAGTTTATTAGCTATTTGAACTCCGCAATTAGTATATACTCTAAATACACGTTTTATTTGGAAACAAACACAGATGCACTTACAAAAAGGAAAGGTTATACGTTTCATACATTATCGAGCATCAAAGAGGCGAATACTGCAATGTTTGTTTTTCAGACCACTGGTCGAACGCTAACGAACATGATTATATATATTTATCCGAAAAACTGGGCGTGTTTGCTGAAACAGATATTTCTGCATACTTTATGAAACATATACCAACCATATGTCAATATTTCTCTATTAACATGATGAAAGGCAGCTGAAGCTCATACAAACAAACACTCAGCTGATTTAAACCTGCTTTTGAGTGTTAAAATAGTACTAGACAGCATAACCTTTAACTGAGCCTCATTTTATAGAACTTTTCAACATTTTAATTGAAGGATTTCATTTGAAATTATTTAATCGGTAAACTGATCTCAACGAAAATGATAGAAACTAGATATTCTAGCGTTTTTTATCAAAATAAAAAAAGTGTAAAGGTCGAACAGGAAATGCAGCTTTCACAGAACCCAGCAAACCCCAAAACAGGCAAAAGGACACACGTGAATGGCAATTTTAACAAAATTTAGTCCGCTTTTCTACATTTTACAGGATACACGAGTATTCAAGGCAGACTAGTGTTGTGAGACCTGTATATTGCAAACAACACGAAAATATTCGCTTTGTTTACACTGGTACTAAAAGCATACTTTGCGTGAAATGTCCATATTATAGAGCGCAAGACAACTTCGATAGGTTTCATGAGTATGTTAGCGTTTTAACAGGACTTCATAGTCTTTAAGTTTTGTGTGGTTATATTAAATGATATTTAATATATATATTCGTCTGTGGTAAATATAGTTACATTACGTGGTACTGCCTTAATTCCATTAAGCGATGGGAACGCTTATATCAGCAGGATTTTATAAAGGATATTTTAACAATAAAACACGTTTAATTTTTTTTTTACTAAAACAATGCGATAACTTTTGTAAAATTACCTATTAAATGTTTTAGTTTGACAATATGCAAACTTTTTAAGCCGAAATTAAGGTTTTATTTCATACCCCAACCAACCCCGTTTTCGCTTCATGGAGAAGGGGTTGGCTGGGGGTGTGAACGTTAATATTCGGACCACGTAATGTGTATCATCCTAAAATAAGTGAATGCAATATTTCTAATTAAAGTGTATGTTTGTTCTATGGCTCGCCAACGCAAATATTTAAACTAATTATCGGCAATCTTATTTAAAGCAAGAGGAAATACGGGAATCCAATATCATCCCAAGTATTTCTATCGAATGAATTATTATGGTTCTTTTGCATGCTCTGATATTATTAGACCAGTGCATGTCACCGTCCGTTAAATGTCCCAATCCAAAGAACGCAGGATTTGTAAGTAAGTAATGTACTTTTAATTTATATTTCATAGTTTACTATCTTGATGTAAAGTAATTTCTCAGAATTTAAAAAAACTAAATCAAATCGTTACTGTCAGTTTGTGATATAAAGTAACTTGTGAAAAGAACTGCAATATATATATAGTTTGAAAACTGCTAAAACATGTATTCCTACCAATTGTTCATTCTTTACATCCGAAATAGGCTTTACGTTAAAAATAAAAAATAATAAACAGATAGAAAACATCCTACCAGAAAGAGTGAAGTAGACAAAATATATGTCATGTGGCATCTTCACTCATTTTTCTTACTCCTCTTTCAAATATGCATTGACTTTGATGAGAATACATTCAAACGATTCAAAATGAATAGCAAAATGGGATTTTTGTTTTGAAAATAAATAAGTATATAAAAATATGGTATGAAAGGAGAAATTTGGAAATCGCTGAACACGATAAATACAAAAACGATTGCAGTCTCGGTTGAAATTGAGACTGTTCATGAAAGGTAGTGAAACATGCTTGCTACCGTTCGCGACCGCTAGCCCCTGGTTGAACAGAACTCAATATTTAAAATGTCAATAGTACGGAAATGTTAGCCATCCTGAAGACAGTATGCATATGACAATGAACATGGAACCTTCAAAATGCTTTGCAAAACCTTTTTGAAGTAAAAAACAAATCATTATTTTTTTTTGTTATAATGTGTGTGTTTAAATTGCGTGACATTTAACATATGACATTAAACATATAATTAGGATTTTTTTCTAATATTGCAATTAACTACGTCACAAAAGAACAGACAACATTTGCGTTATAAATATACTAAGAGGTAGTCAAATATATTTTAACTGATTGGTGGGTAATATTTAATAATTATAAACACTTTTCTGAAGAACGTTATCTTTGAGCAGGTATGTATTATCTGACGTATGTTCATATCTTTCTTTAGGTACTATAATTACATTGCGTTAGCAAAAGACCTTTTAATTGACAGCTGTCATACTGATTACTTTTGATCATGTTAAGCGGAGCTTAGTTTTTCCGTATCTGGAAGTCCAGTACATTGATCCTTTGAATGATATAATTTAATATATATTGCAAAAATGTGTTTCGATATGAACCTAAAACTAACAACAATTTAAAAAGCTCTCGATGCTCATTGGATGTAAGATGTAGTTAAAATATAATTAACAATAAACTAAATGCGCCACGTATGAAATAGCAAATCAAGTAAATGAACTTAACGTATAAGATATAGTTCATTGATTCCAATTCTAAGAAAATCATTCATTTGTTGTTAAACTTTATATAAAAGTAACACGTAAAATGTTCGGTATTAACATGTGTAATTTAATTGAATTGAACTGGATGTTGTTTAATGGCTCATCAACACAGTATAGGTTATTTAGAGTCGCCCCAGAGAGAGGGGAGGGATACATAGGAATCCGGGAACCGTGCCCTACTCTTATTATCGAATAGATTCCTATGGCCCAATCCGACGGACGAGGATATGGAAGGTAAAAGTAGATATAAAAATCGACAGGAAAAGTAGCATTTAAGGACGACAGTCAAGCACAAACACACACTGGGAAACAAAGAACAACTATATATAAAGATGACTATAAGGCAAAATAAGACATCACAAACACACACGAGTTGACAATAAGACTACCGCCTTGGAACGGTCAGTGGCAAAAAAGGGTTTAGACCAGGTTCTAGGGTGCACCAAACCTCACTCTTACCCTATTGTCATCACAATAAACGGGACAATATAAATAAAGATATCCCCGCTAGGTTATAATCTCTAACAAACAAGGCAGCGTTAATATGCAATATAAGTAAAACACATAAATGATCATGTATATATATTATTAAAAACAAAATCCTAGAAAGCCACAAAGACAATGACTTGGCAGAAGCCAGAGCAACAAGAGAACAAACCGTTAAGGTTACGACAAGACAAGATTATAGACAAACATCAAACGCTACCGTCCTATAAGGATTTAGATAGACGTCATCATAATGTCCACAGTCTGTCCGGTCTTCGCACAATCAATGAGGAAAGCATAGTTGAGAACTGCAAATGGGTCAACCACTAAACATGCAGTACGTTGCAAAATGCTGGTGTCATAAACCTCTTTTGATAAACCTTTTAACAAGTTTAATAAAGATTGTATGAAAGCGATTATGACCAGGGATCTTACGAAGTTTGTAACTCACATCACCACAGAAGTCAGGTTGTGATATTCCTTGCCACAGAAGAGTTTATTTTTTAAAAGTAGATCAGGGTTACGATAACAATATTTTGCAAAGGTTTTTCGAAGTTTATGGTAACGGTAGCCCTGCTGCAGTAGGTTTTTAGATATAAATATTACGAACATTAAAGTCCTCAACACGATTACTAGCTCTAGAGAATAGAGAAACAAATGTGTTGAATAAGCCCTGGGAACGATTAATTTATCCATACTTTAAAGTCCAAAAAAAAGTATAAAAACATGTCTGCTAACGTTCTGAAAACCTCTCAATGCCCACTGGATGCAAGTTATCGTTAACTATAAACTCTGTAAGACATCTCTTACAGCAAAGCGATATGTAGGATATACTTACATTCAAATCAAGCTTGTGACAACACGTGTATGACTACATCGCTTTCAATGACAAGTCCATGCGTATTTGTACCCAGGGATACTCGGCAATGTTGATTATTGTTTGCATAATTATACTCATTCCAGTTGCCTTTGTTCCAATGGAGCACTGTGAGTGGTATCTGATTAAAAGGACAACTAACAAAAGTAAAAAGGTTAGATTGTGTTCAAATGTTTATATTTTGTTTACTTTTCTCACAGTTTATTTATATTAAAGTCGTCTAATGAAGTACACCTAGATCTAAGATGGCCACCATCTCAAAATACGTTTTGTACCTGCTTGTATCTAATGTATCAATTATTTAGCAAAAGCTGTGTTAAAAACACAAGTACAAACATATTAAATCCAGTTTGTATTTTAATATTTAAATATATATCGACTCCAGTAAAACTCACAATGAATACATTATGGCACTTATATCAACGCTCGATAAACACCTTAACTTAAACTAATGGAGCGTGTTCCGTTTAGCCATTTCAAATGAAAAAGTTAATGAAGCTATCGGAAGCAAACTTTCTTGGGGGAAGTACGCAGTCAAATCAATATACCAGGGTCCGTATTCATAAGCTTCTTAACAATATCTTAAGTCAAATTTTATCAATTTTTAAACATCTTTTCCTATCGATATAAGACGGTTTTCTTAATATTGATAATAAGGTTATCGATAAATAAAATCTACAGCTAAATATTTATCTTAAAATAGATGTTTTGTAGTTTTCCTGAGAGGTTAATAAGGAGGTTTAAACATATGTAAAAATCTTAAATTTTGGCTTAAAGCTTTACAGTCCCTATTTTAACTGGTAATAACTCATGAATATGAATGAGTCACGTGTGAAGTAGTTTCAAATCGACGAACACCCCAAAAGTCGGTATATAAGGAGAAATCGATACGTAAAATTTCACATTTTTATTTAGCCTCCGTACAGGTAACATCGATAAATATATGGCTCCAGAATATATGTGATAAAAAAATAGTTGCCCGGAACGGGATTTGAACCACAGCCTTGCACTTGTAAGATTTGAAAGATGTACGCTGAACCTCTAGACCACTGCTATTTATTGGTATTTTGTAGCATTTTTAACACTAAATAGGCATTACGTAATAACAAGAGCGCGCACACAAACTCATCAAGCGCTAAATAACAAGTCGAGATATGGTTGATTTGAGGCGAATTATTAGTTTCATATTGATAAGATACAGTATTACACCAGGCAATGTTAATTTACACGTGCGACAATATGGACTGCATATGTTAACCAGGGCATACTAGTTAATGTAGTATACATGTAGTGTTTACACATTAAACAGACGTAAACATGACGAAATACGATTTTCAAAGCAATTGTTTCAATCCTAGTGGGAGGTACGACGACTTTCAATACAGCCGCAATATAACACACGACACAAAGTCTGCATCATCTCCGTTAAAGATTACACTAAGCATGACGAATCTGACGTGTGAAGTCCCGTTTAATATAGATTATGCCGACGATACTTTTTATCATGATAAAATATTGGTCCATCAAACGATATTTTAATTAAAATACACCAGAATCAGATACGTTTGTCAAAAGAAAAAATGCTGATTTGTATTGACAGCGTATGGTAATTTTCATATCTATAAACTACGAAAAAACAAAACAGTGTTGACTGTAAAATTATGTAGCCGCCTGTAATTTGTAAAAATACAAAGTTGGAGCTCAGTGTGGATAGAGCTAAGTCATAATAAAATGTCATAGAGCAAAGTCATAATAAAACGTCATAATTGTCATTCATTGTCCTTCATATATTGGATACCGTGGTGGTGTAAAAGTTATCATGCTTTCACGAAAAGCAAAAGCTCCGTGGGTTGATTCTTTGGAGTTGTAGAAGACAAATATCTTTTTCTGCTATTTCTGTAAACATGTTATTGCTGGTGTATGCTTCAGATGTGCACTATCTGTTGCACACCCAACAAATAAGATCTCGTGTTGAGTTCATCCACATACAGGATATCGGCCCCAACCTCACGCAGCGGACGAAAACGAAATAATATGCGCAATATCTTCAGGAATGCGATTTATATAGCGAGTGTTTATCTTTAAGAACACTTACATTTAATAGGAATTCATAAATAACGAATAAATTATTGAGAAATTACATTTATTCTTGTTCGTGTCTCATAGAAGCTAACACAAGTGCTTATTATTTTTCAGATGTTTAAATCTGTTTAATCGCATTAGTTACCTATTATAACCATTAAGACAAATTAAACAAATCCATTGATCCATTAAAACACTTATATTTCGTAAATTGTATGCATATCCTGATAACGTTTCATTCGAAACAGATGAATAGAAACGAGAGAAATATAGTGCTATTATGCGTGGGTTCAATATGAAAGGTTATACATACTTAACAAAATTCCTAAGTACCCTGTTTTATTGCATACTCATTTACAAACTCCATTTACTTCAATGTAAACGGAAACGTCAATATTCGCCCATATCCGACGCGTTGTGGTCATATTGGGTGTGTGATATACATGAGAACTTCTCCTTTGCATACTTGTTAAGAATTGGGGCAATGCACAGTCAAAATATATTACGTCATAGGAAGTATGTCACGTGCTATAAACAAATCGTAGTGTTTTGGTTTCATTGTGGAAATGTCCCACGGTGTTGTGAAAATATTTTTGTTTCAAGAAATAAATGATTTTTGTTTCAAGAAAATAAATGATTTTGATGAAAATAAGAAGTTAAAACATATGTTTGTGTTCTAATTATTCATGTTTTTCTTACAAATGTATATGCAATAAAAATGTTATTAAATTTGTCTTGGTGTATATGCTCTCGTTCTTCCGCGGATAGGTATTGTTCTCCTAAAGTCGCGTAATATTATTACGCGGAAGAAGCCCTGCATATATCCTAATATATGTACTGGATTCTTAAATTACATACACAGTTTGTAAAGCCCGTTTTATTTCGGATTCTAGTGCATGCATCACTAAAACATCTCCATGATTATAACTTCTTGTCGTACTGCCGTTAAAATAAGTATAAAAGTCGAACAGGAAATGCAGCTTTCACAGAACACAGTAAACCCCAAAACACGCAAACTACAAACATGAAGGGCAATGTTAATAAGGAATAAAGGCATATGACGTCACAAACACAAAAAGGATCGACAATAGGGCTACCGCCTTGGAACGGTCAGTGGCAAAAAGGGCCGCTTGGGGTTTAAACCAGGTTCTAGGGTGCATCAAACCTCACACCCTACTGTCATCCCAGTAAAACAGGATATTATAAATAAAGAAATCCTCGCCATGAACTATTCTCTAACCAACAAGGCAGCATTAGTAGGCAGTATAAGTAAAACACAAAGATGTTCGTGTATATATAAATACAAAACAACAATAGCATAGAAAGTCACAAAGAAGGTACTCAATGACTTGGCAGAATCCAGAGCAACAAGAGAATAAATCATTGAGGGCACGACAAGACATGATTGTAGACAAACATCAAACGTCACCGTCCTTTTGGGCTTTAGGTAGACGTCATCATAGGGTCCACAGCCTATCCGGTCATCGCACAATTAAAGAGAGGAAAGCATAGTGGCAAACTGTACATTACGTGGTCCTGCCTTAATTCCATTAAGCGATGAGAAAGCTTATATTAGTAGGATTTTATAAAGGATAACACACATTTAAAAACATTATTTTACTGAACAAATGTGATTACCTATTTAAAATTACCTATTAAATTTTTCCCCTTTACAATATGCAAAGTTTTTAAGCCTAAATTAAGGTTTTATTTCATACCCCAGCCAACCCCGTTTTCTCTTCTTGGAGAAGGGGTTGGATGTGGTATGAAAGTTAATACTCGGGCCACGTAATGAAATGGGTCCACCACCAAGCAGATCACGCTAAAATATATTGTGCTAAAACTTATGACAACTCTGAGATGAATTTACTTTGGCCAATTAAAAATTCAGGAGACGTTCTTGATAACATTTTCAATAAACGACACGTTTCATCTATAAGTACTTACGACTTCTCAACACTATATACAACCTTACCACATCACCTTATCAAAGAAAAAAGCCCATTGGGACGTTGGCGTTTGATGTTTGCCTATGATCTTTCCTGTCGTGCCCTTAATGGTTTATTATCTTGTTGCTCTGGCTTCTGCCTAGTCATTGAGTACCTTCATTATGGCTTTCTAGGATATTGCTTTTTGTATTATATTTACACGAGCATATTTGTGTTTTACTTATATTGCCTATTGATGCTGCCTTGTTGGTTAGAGATTAGATCATGGCTGGGATTTCTTTATTTACACTGCCCTGTTTTAATGGGATGACAGTAGGGCAAGTGTGAGGTTTGGTGCACCCTAGAACCGGTTTAAACCCCCCAGTGGCCTTTGTTGCCACTGACCGTTCCAAGGCGGTAGCCCTATTGTCAACCCTTTTGTGTTTGT
The DNA here is from genome assembly GCA_037043455.1 of Cyrtodaria siliqua. Classification (NCBI taxonomy): domain Eukaryota; kingdom Metazoa; phylum Mollusca; class Bivalvia; order Adapedonta; family Hiatellidae; genus Cyrtodaria; species Cyrtodaria siliqua. The sequence goes on from JAWPHD010005936.1 coordinate 51,126, forward strand.
GATGTCGTTTGCATTTGTTATTACTTTTGCCTTCTCGTTTGTCTGTTTGCGTGTTTGTTTTTGTGTTTTGTGGTTGACTGTCGTCCTTGAATGCTGCTTTTCCTGTCCGATATTTGTATCTGTCTGTTATTGCTCTCATTCAAAAAATTCTTTGGCATGTAACAATGCTAAAGCGTTTTTTCACAAACGGCAGTTTAGTAAATTTCACAAGAAGTTTGTGAAGCTCTCATTTTCCTAATAGATAATATTTTCGTCAGGTAAGGAACTACCTTTTTATAGACAAATTTGTGTATCCCTACACACATTTTGATTACTTGCATTTTTCAAAACAGTCTGAGTGGATTGTTCCTTTTCCAAATACACATAACAACTGATCACGTTATGTCCCTCTACATCAAAATTGTTGATTTTCTAATTTATTACAGAATTATGGCCCTTTGTTGACTTAGGACTTTTCACTCCAATATTGTATAATGAACTTCATGTGGCTTTCACTTCAAACGTTTGTTAAGCGGGGGTTTTCATCACTTTTTATGATATTTCTAGTTTTACTGACTGTCATTACGTGTTCCCGCCTTATTTCCATTGAGTTATGGGAAAGCTTATAGCATGATTCTATAGCGGATATTTTGACAATAAAACTCGTTTAAAAATATTTTTAACTGAAATTTGATTATAACCTTTTAAAATGACCTATTAAATGTTTTAATTTAACAATATGCAAACTTTTTAAGCCCAAATTAAGGTTTAATTTTATACCCCAGCCAACGCCGTTTTCGCTTATTGGAGAAGGGTTTGGATGGGGTATGAAAGTTAATACTCGGACCACGTAATGTGTAACAATAAAATGACATCTATATACTAGGTTTGCTATGTGTGTCAGAAAGTTACCAAATATAACCCACAGATTGATTACATTCGTGTGGCTTCGAAGTCAAACAATTGTGTTCGTTTGTCGTTTTATAACGCTAATAATAGCTGTTTCTTTCTATTTAAGACGTTTATGATAGCAGCGTATTACAAAATAACTACTCGGCTAAACATGAAGATGTTATACATCAAATTACAATATTCTCAGGGGTAAAAAATGATGAAGTATGTCATGAAAGAGAGGAATTCAATACTCTAATACTGTATTTAATTTTGAAGAATTTTATGTGTTATTGCCATTTGTCAAATTGACATGATATGTAGCCGACGTCTGACTTATAAACCCTACATAATATTTTCCTTGTCATTAAAACTCTAAATTTGCCCAATCGTATTTCCGTCTATTTCTGATGTGTATTTTACTGTTGATGAATATTTAATATTTTGTTCTGGCATACCCGCAATGGTTTATTTTTAAATATAAAACATTTATTTAGAACCAAATTATTTGTAATACAACTCTAAAGTCATATGGGCACATAACCCAGTTCATTAATTAATGACAACATCAATACCATAAGCACATATATAGAAGATTATCTTTGTTTTCACAAATGAATTGTAATATTATTAAAACCATGAAAATAAAATACAAGCAACAACAATCACACAATGTCAAAATCAGAGAATGGTCCTACAGAAACCACAGCACCCAAACGCAAAACCGAAGGCCCATCACTTACGGCAAATTAAATATATTATGAAAAAGACAATACACAGCACAAAGCGTTTTGAAGGCATTGTAATGGTCAGTAGGTAATATGGCCTACTGGTTAGTTTAATATGAATCGATAGCATGTGTACACAACATCGCTAATATCTTGTCTGCAATGCCCAAATTGACAAGACAGTGTAATTAAGTACATCACATCAACAGGAATTCTCTACCAAAGTCCACATTTGAGGACACACTATACATGTATATGCTGTTGTAAAAACACACTATACATGTATATGCTGTTGTAAAAACACACTATACATGTATATGCTGTTGTAAAAACAAAATATACATGTATATGCTGTTGTAAAAACACACTATACATGTATATGCTGTTGTAAAAACACACTATACACGTATATGCTGTTGTAAAAACATATACAACTAGAACTATCACTGAAGGGGATGAATATCCCAGCTTTTGTGATATAGCCGATGAGAACGGAGGAAAATCAAGATTACTACATATCTAAAATATTAATGTTAAAGTGAAAACATTCTAATATACATATCTAAAATATTAATGTTAAAGTGAAAACATTCTAAGTGAAACAAAGGTCCATAATTCTGTAAAAAACAGAAAACAAACAACAAAAACAACAAAATGAAGGATCAAAAGCTTTGATGCAGAGACACATTATATCACCAAATGTGAAATGTATGCTAAGCAAGTGTAATAACAATCCACGAAAACTGTAAACGAAAGCAACATGCCATTTATTATTCACTAATAGAGTGGAAAAGTCTAAGTAAACAACACACAAATGGTCACAAGTGTGTATAAAATGGGCAATCAACAATGCGTGGTGTAGAAGGACATAAGGTGATCAGTTGTTATGTGCATATGAAGTTTGGGGACAATCCATTGGACACTGTTTGAGAAATGCATGTAATAAAATGTGTTATGGGACAAATTCTAAGTCAACGCCTCGTTACGGACAGTGTGATTCCTATATAGCTCCAACTTCACCTTGTGAAGCGGAGATATACACATTATACATACATGTAATTAGAAATACCGCAGGATGTATCTAGAATTGTACTGAACAGAAGTTCCAATCTAGGGTACGTACGACCAGAAAACCTCAGGGACGAAAGTTCATGCACCATCCTCACCTTTCAAGATTTCAGAAAGTGCAATTACCACGAGGCTGTTCGGTCATCGCACCAGAGAAAGTGAAGCGTAGTGACTGATTGCAGAAGATAAACACCAGGCACGAAGTGTGTTCAGATAGTTTCCGATCTTGAATCAGAGACATATAATTCCACTGATTGAGAATGTCATAATTCTAAAAAAACATATGAACTTGATATTATTGAGCATACGATGATCAGGCAATTAATTGCCAAAGGTTCTAAGTATCGTCTTCTATCGAATATTGATTTTAATGCGTGTCGCAATGAAATTGCAGGTATTTACCAAATGGTACCAAATGGTATAAGTGCGACAACGTAGATAAAAATGCACGTATTGCTTTGATGAGAATAATTTCCACGACCGTCTACTACTTACAATGTACGATACATTAAGTAGGGAATCCAGAACCTCCATATTAAATTTGTTCTACTTCCTGCAGACAGCTTCCTACAGTATAATTATTGTCTGACGATTGCATTATATCAATACTGCGAATGCAGAGCTAGCAAACACTTCTGCTTATCTAACCACGCCAGTGCTGGAGGACACTGTTTCTCAGCTTGTGACATTTTTGGAGACTATGATGGTTACTGTAAATATTAAGCACTGGATTCCTTAACTTCAAAAACATCCACACGAAACACGTGTTATCGCAAATTTAAGTTCATGTTCCACTACTAACCTATCAAAATTGTTGACTACCTGCCTTTACGCGACTAAAGAACATGCTATAACATATTGCAGAAAGGTTTTTGAAAACTCAGGAATCAATTTCCGGATTCAAACTCCAGAGAAGTCATTGATAAACTACGGTGTAAGCATTTACTCTGCTCTAAGCACTTACGACTTGTCCATACTATACACCCCTCTACAACAAAACCCGATCTGAGATACATTGATTCAGCTAACACGTACGACTTCTTCTAGAGAAAGAACTACGTTTCTTGCTTGTAAGAATACCAGAATACCAGGCTTTCTTTAAATAAATAACACTCCTAAGGAATGCGAGTGTAGAACATCTAAATTCTGCTATGCTGTGGCCGGTCATGTCATTACTGGTAATTTTGATATTATAGATAAATGTCCGAGGTACAGATTGCCTTCTGTGATTGATTTTAATGCATGTCGTGGCCAGATCTCCCAATCCATTGAGGATTTTAATATTAAATGGTGCGGTAGAAAACATGCTGACCCTAACTCCCTTCTACTTGGAAAATACTATTTTTAACGGCATAGATACCCGTATTAACTTCTATGCGGCTAACCCCTCCCTACTTTCCCCTGGACCTAGGATTTAATTTCGCAAGTTAAAATCGGAAATCTAGGAATTTCACAATAAGTTTGTTTTAGTTCCTGCTGATAAAGCAGCTAATAATATAATGATTAATTGACGCCCCAATTACTTTAATGTTTTATCTCAGGAACTCAGAAGTACTAATTCGTATACTCCAGTTTAATCTGTTAAAGATAATGTTGTATCGACGCATATCACTCAGTGCAAGACTTTCAAGGCTGGAATAGACGAAAAGCAAAACAGACTTCCAACGATGTAATGGATTCCCAAATTACACAAACAACCGTATAAAGCCCGTTTTATTTCCAATTATAGTTCTTGCACCACTACAAATATCTCCGTACCTTTAATATCTTGTCTTACTGCAGTTAAAGATCACGTTAATCAATATTATGCTAAAGCTTATGAAAAAACTTTGATTAATTTATTTTGGTCTATAAAAAATTTAGGCGACGTTCTTGATAAAATTTGCAATTAACGTCAAGCTTCATCTATAAGTACTTATGATTTTTCTACATTACATGTATATACAACTTGACCACACCACCTTATCAAAGACAAGCTTATTGCTCTCATTCAAAAAACATTTGCTAGGGAAAATACTACATGTTTGGCCTGTAACAATATTAAAGCGTTTTTTATTAACGGTAGTTTGGAGAATTACATTATTTTGACTTGCCTTGAAGAATGTGAATCACTTATTTTTCTATTAGATAATATTTTCATCAGGTATGGAACTACCGTTTATAAACAAATTGTTGGTATCCCTATGGGTACGAACTGTGCACCCATTGTCGCAGATTTGTTTTTATATTGCTATGAAAGATATTTCATGTCGAGTCTTTCACCAGATACCCAGGCAGATGTTATTGAAGCCTTTAATTACACCTCTCGATATCTGGATGACATATTGAACATTGACAACTCTTTCTTTTCTACCATGGTTAATAATATATATCCTAAAGAACTTCAACTTAACAAAGCTAATATTTCTGATATTAAATCTAAAATCTATGACAAGAGAGATGATTTTAATTTTGATATTGTTAGTTAATGGGGATGTTCCCTGAGCAACTTCATGTTTTGGGTTTACTGTGTTCTGTGAAAGCTGCATTTTCTGTTCGACATTTATACTTATTTTTCTTACGGGGTCTATGTTTCTAAACTTATTCGTTTTTCTTAGAGCTTGTACACGAGTTGAGGACTTTACTATTCGTAACCTTTGTATAACTAAAGAGCTACTCCATCAGGGCTACCGTTACCATAAACTTTGTAAAGCCTTTGCAAAAGTGTATTATCGTAATCCTGATCTTCTTTCCAAATATAAAAGTAATTTAAGAACTCTTCTGCGACAAGGACTATCTCGACCTAACTTGCATGGTGATTTGATTTACAAACTTCGTAAGATCCTTGGTCATGATCACTTTCATACGATCTTTGTTAAATTTGTTAAAAGGTTTATCAAAAGAGATTATGACCCTATCATTTGGCAACGCACTGCATGCTTGGTGGTGGACCCATTTACAGTTCGATATTATGCTTTCCTCTTTAATTGTGCGATGACCGGACAGGCTGTGGACCCTATGGTGACGTCTACCTAAAGCCCCAAAGGACGGTGACGTTTGATGTTTGTCTGAAATCTTGTCTTGTCGTGCCCTCAATGGTTTATTTTCTTGTTGCTCTGGCTTCTGCCAAGTCACTGAGTACCTCTTTTGTGGCTTTCTATGCTATTGGTTGTTTGAATTTATATATATTCCAGTATTTTTGTGTTTTACTTATATTGCCTATTAATGCTGCCTTGCTGGTTAGAGAATAGCTCATGGCGGGGATTTCTTTATTTACACTGTCCCGTTTTATTGGGATAACAGTAGAGTAAGTGTGAGGTTTGGTGCACCCTAGAACCTGGTTTAAACCCCCCAGGGGCCTTTTTTACCACTGACCTTTCCAATGCAGTAGCCCTATTGTTTTGTCTTTTTGCGTGTTTTGGGGTTTACTGTTTTCCGTGAAAGCTGCATTCCTGTTCGACTTTTTTCTTATTTCTTTACAAATGCCCTAGTGATTATTATAATATGTGGATGCGCTGATGTTTGTAGAGCGTTTTCTTTTGTTCTCGATAACAGCTTGATAAGATACGGTAAAATAGTTTACCGCCAGGTTGTTGGGATTCCTTTGGGTACTAACTGAGTCTGTGCGCCACTTGTCGCAGATTTGTTTTTATACTGCTTTGAGATAGATCTTATGTTGAGTTTGACACTTGCTAGCCAGAGTGACATTATCGATGCGTTTAATAATACATCTCGGTATCTAGATGACATACTCACAATTTATAATCCGTTCTTTGCTTATATGGTCACTAACATTTGTCCACCAGAACTCACGTTGAATAAAGCCAACAGTTCGGATACTATAGCAGCATTCCTCGACATTTTCTCTCGATTTCTAATGATTTCATACATACTAAAATGTATGATAAGATAGAAGAGTTTAACAACGTTAACTATCCATATTTGGATGGGGATGTAACTCGTACTACATTATAAGGTGTGTATATCTCCCAGCTCATTCGTTTTACTAGAGCTTGTAATGATGTTAAGGACTTCAATGATCGATATCAAGCCATTACAAGTAAACGTCTTCATCAAGGTTGTCGTTATCACAAACTACGTAGATCTTTTTCAAAGTTTTATCGCCGCAACGAATCCCTACTGGAGAAGTACAACACCAACATTAAAACATTTCTGCGACTAGGAATACCACAACCTTCGTTTTACGGACATGTGGTCTATAAACGTCTCATAGTAAAAGGGATATGACGGCTTTACACACTTAATTAGGAAATTCGTCAGAAAATGATACAAACCTTTAGTATTGCAACGCACTGCATGTTTAGTGATTGACCCATCAACCGTCAGTCACTACGCTTCATTTTCCCCTTGGGCAAGGACTTGAAAACCTCTTGGATTCTATGATTGCGTCTACTAAAACCCGGACAACGGGAAGTAGGTACATGCACTTTCGTCGAAAGAGTTTTATGGTCGTACACTAGATTGGTTTCCTCTTTGGCTGCAACTGCTGTGGTTTTGTTCAGTACTTTTCTGGATACATCCTGAGGTGTTTTTAATTATGTATTTTATATAGCTTTACTACAACATGTAAGTGTATCGTTTGCTAACTTCTCTGGATGTTGACGTAATTGTAAGAGATTTCCTTTTGGTACGATGTACTTTTATTTACAGTGTTTTGTCAATTTGGGCGTTGACCACAGTCTAATAGCGAGGTTGCGTACACATAAAATGGATGTTAGCTACCTGTTGGCCTTATTTACTACTGACCGTTCCAAGTAGGTAACCCTGTCTTCAGCACTCGTAATGGTATGTATTGTCCTTGTATTGACTTTATATATATTCGATATAATTTATTCCGGTTTGCGGTGTAATTGCGCTTGATTGCTGTGGTTTCTACAGGACCATTGTGCTCATTGCTTTGCAATAATAAAGGGTCGTATCTGTTTCTGACGAATTTCTTGATTAACTGTGTGAAGTGGTTAGGAAATCTGTCCGACCCATTTAATTCACGAAGTTTATAGATCACATGTCCATAGAATAAAGTATATACTGAAATTGGGATCCCTTGGAAGCAACAAACACAAACAAGGAGAAATGTAGCGGACTCGGTTTTATTGAGTCTGTTCATGAGAGGTAATATAAGATGCGACACCTCTCACACCTCCTAGTACTGGCTTAATCGGTATTCTACTTTAAAGCCACACAGAAAGTGTTTGAAGATCCCATCAGGTTAAGCTATTCCTATTCACAGAGCTCCTCTGGTATCTTTCAGCCAAGTCATTTTGGATTTAAAGTAGTGCCGCTTAAGCCGGTGTTTATATTATCTCTCATGAACAGACTCAATCAAACAGTCTCCTACTTATCCCTCTTGTTTTTGATCGTTGATTACAAGTGATCAATATGTGATCGTTGATTACAAGTGATCAGTATGTGATCGTTGATTACAAGTGATCAGTATGTGATCGTTGATTATAAGTAATCAGTATGTGATCGTTGATTACAAGTGATCAGTATGTATTCCTCATATACACAATAAGTCTGCAGTTTTAATTATAAAACAGGTTTACTGTGTTCTGTGAAAGCTGCATTTCCTGTTCGACTTTTTACTTATTTTTACAATAAACTATTGAAAACAGAAAAAAGTCATTCCTTAATGTGATAAAACAAATATCGATTTGTGTAAGGTTGAGTCGTGGTTAATAAAACTGATATTTTAGTTCATAAAATGACACCCATAATTAATAACTTAATTTTACAAATATAACTCGTCTAAATCCTCTATGTTCTAATTCAGGTTAAACATTCATAGCATACATATTTCTGGTTAGCAAACATGATTATACATCTTACCGAAAGCGAGGCGTATTTGGCGAAGAACTTGTACTATTGTCTGATACATTTACGATTTTCGTGCATGCGTAGTAACTATTACAATAGGATTATTACTAGAGTAACGTATTCTGGATGTTTGTATGACGTAACGTAGGCAAATGCCAGATCAGGATCACACTCGAGGCTCGAGGCTCCGCCTCTCGTGTGTTCCTTCATCTGGCATTTACCTACTCGAGGTGATACAAACTTCCAGAACGCGTTACTCTAGTAATGATCCTTTTATTATATACCTCTTACACATCATTAACATAGAAATATTTACATTGCTATTGCATACACATTCAATAAAGCATATTATTTCTCGATAAAGTGCAGCGGGAAAATGTATGTAGTTTTAAGGTGTTGGTGTTCATTGGTCTGACCTACTTGTTTTGTTTGTATGACGTAACGTCGTCTTGACGTTCTCGCGCATAGTGGCGTAAAACTTGCTTGAATCATTGGAAAAACCGCTGTTCTATTTTTAGTAAGATAGTGATGCTAATTCTAGTTTTAGTAGCATAGTGATAACCTGTAGTGTGATACAGGTTGTTGTATTCCATTGTAAGAAAATTAAGGTACTATGTATATATTATTGATAGGTATATATATCTCAATACGACTATTAGGCGATGCGTTATGACCCAACGTTTTAGATATTGCTAACAACTCAGATTGCATAATCAAACATCACTTTTGAAAAGTAAAATGACCGTTGAAGGCTTTTTCGTAATAGCAATCTGCAAAATGTGGCTTATGTATTATTCCGAAAATTCATAGGTTAACATTGTTGCTAATTTATCTAATGTTCAGATGGTCATTTTATTTGCATGATTATTGAGTACTTTTAAAAGATGCATTACAGTTATGATTAATTTTCGCTTAATGAAAGGTAAATAAAAATGTTAAGCGAGGAATTCTGCTTAAAATGTAATACGCATAAAAGGCAAGTCAATTTCAAAATATAAGGTATAACTAGACTGATTTATTTTAGCCATCAGACTCATTTCAATACTCTTACCAAGAGAAAATACGACACATGGTCATCATTTTAACAATGTGGTAGCGGACCATAAGCTTATGATACATGCAATTTATTATACCTATAGCCAACTTTGCTCCCCTGGGTCACTATTGGTAGAGGGCCCTCAGGTGATGGTACATGCACATTATAAGACTTCTAGCTCTTGCAGTTTTAGAGAAAGAGAATCATTTTTAAAGAAATTTGATTTGTGTATAAAAGGGGAAACACTCTAAATCGTAACAGTTAATAGCCTCCGTGTTGGCACTGCTTTAATTTCTCTATACGATTCTCAATAACATGGCACCAGTAAGTATTTGCCACCTGCAATGGTAGCCAAAGTAATCTATGATAGGTATTCTGAAATATTTATTCAGTTGATTTCGTCTCATACCGGCGCTCGACTTGTAAGAAAGTGTCGTTTCTTTACGAATGTCGGGAGGTATATAGTACTGGTTCTACACAGGAAAAAGGGTGCCGTCTGCCTCCATCACGAAAAAATCGACTGTCATGTATAGCCTAAAATATGCCAAAAATTACATTCAAACAAGCAACCGTCGTCGCATACCGGACGGAAACGCTACCCATGCTATAAATAGTCCATTCTACCGGGCTAATTAACAATGTTATGCCACGCACATTCTGTACTGGCAAACACATGAATGCGTCTTTTGATAATATGCATATTGACAGGAATAATTTGAAATCTTGAGAGAAAACAAAACAAAGTAGAACGTGTTCATTTTATAATCATGACGTCAGAATATATCGGTAAATGTTTTATTTAATTGTGAACGTTAAAGTTCTCCGGCCATGTTTTGTTTCGTGAACATGTTTATGTCTATTTAAATCGAAATCAATAAGCAATAATAAATATATAAAATTCAAAAACTGCAATATCTGTGAAAAAAGAGAATAAGATTTTATTTGATGACGTAGAAAACTTTGAACATGTAAATTAATCCACAGGTAAATGTATGTATCAATTATCTGGCAACAGTTGTGCATCTATACAATTCAGATTTACCTCATTTCCCCGTGCAGTCACGCAGTGGAAAAAGTAGTATCTACGTCATGCAAATAATACTTATTTTTACATACAACTTAGTACCGGATTTAAATATATGTTTCTCTCCGGGACTGTCAACAAATGTTCATATGATGTTTAAGTGTTAAATATGTTAAATGGTAACACTACAAAAAAGGGTGGCCATTCATCTTTAAAGAATCAATGTTTACGTTCTTTGTGGAGCAATTCATTATATTGTATGATACTATAATAAACGATTAATGCATTTTCTGTCGCCTGTGAATATTTACTCTGACAGTTTTACAACATTCACAAACATTTGCAGTCTCACTTACGAGATAGTTTGTCTATGACGAGGGCTGTGTGCCAAAGATGAAAAATGCGTCAGTTTAACATATGCCATATTTTATCACCAAACACTTGTTTATATAATGTTGGCTTTTGCTCTTTACATTAACCCTCAATAAAACGGAGTCTGCTACTTTTATCTCTTGTTTGTGTTTGTTGCTTCCAAAAATCCCCTTTTCAGTACTAATTTTAATGAACTTGAATAGTATTCGATGCAAAAAACAAAATTCAACAAACACATTTACGTATAATTCTACAGACAGTTCGAAGGACTGATCCAAGCTATCCCCGCTAAATACTGGCTTCTATATTATATTATAGTTTTACTTTGACTGACAATAGCATATTTCCTATCCTTTACTGTTTGAATAAGTATATGTAATTCATAATTTAACTTGTTAAAAATAGAAAAAACTTTCCAAAAATCTAACAGCTGAGTAGTATGCATATTAGTAAGTAGTAAATATTAAAATTTGTTAAAAACGACAACAAAAAACAACGAAATACAAATATGTTAATTCCAATTTGTATTCCCCCAATATTTAAATATGTACCAGCAGCTTGAAAGAAACATTAACAGTCAACCCCAAAACACGCAAAAGGTCAAACATAACATGAATGGCAATGTTAACAAAGATAAAAAGGCATATGACATGACAAACACAAAAAGGGTTGACAATAGGGCTACCGCCTTGGAACGGTCAGTGGCAAAAAAGGCCGCTGGGGGTTTGAACCAGGTTCAAGGGTGCACCAAACCTCACACTTACCCTACTGTCATCCCAATAAAACGGGACAGTGTAAATAAAGAAATCCCCGCCATGAACTATTCTCTAACCAACAAGGCAGCATTAATAGGCAATATAAGTAAAACACAAAGATGCACATGTGTGTATAAATACAAAAAAAACAATAGCATAGAAAGCCACAAAGAAGATACTCAATGACTTGGCAGAAGCCAGAGCAAGAAGTGAATAAACAATTAACGACAAGACAAGATTTCAGCGAACGGTCAGCAAACGGTCAGCGAACTGTACATGGGTCCACCACCAAGCATGCAGTGCGTTGCAAAATGATAACCTCTTTTGATAAACCTTTTAACAAGTTTAACAAAGATAGTATGACGGTGATCATGACCAAGGAGCTTACGAAGTTTGTAAATCGGATCACCATAGAAGTCAGGCTGTGATAGTCATTGCCGCAGAAGAGTTATTAAATTACTTTTATATTTGTAAAGAAGATCAGGGTTACGATAATAAAATTGTGCGAAGGTTTTACGAATTTTGTGGTAAAGGTAGCCCTGATGGAGTAGCTTTTAAGTTATACAAGGATTGGCGAATATTAAAGTCCTCAGCTTGAGAACAAGCTCTAGAAAACGAATAAGTTGAGACATATAGACCCCATAAGAATCCCTATCTAAATGGGGATAATTAACAATATCAAAATTAAAATCATCTCTCTTGTCATAGATTTTGATAATTATTTCACCATTTTCAATAGAGAGATGTAAATCGAGAAAAGAAGCGTTAATATCAGAAATATTAACTTTGTTAAGTTGAAGTTTTTTTGGATATATATTATTAACCATAACAGAAAAGAAAGGGTTGTCAATGTTCAGTATGTCATCCATATATCGAGAGGTGTCATTAAAGGCTTCAATAACGTCTGCCTGGGTATCTGGTGAAAGACTCAACATGAAATCTCTTTCATAGCAATATAAAAAACAAATCTGCGACAAATAGGTGCACAGTTGGTACCCTTAGGAATACCAACACTTTGTTTATAAACGGTAGTTCCATACCTGACGAAAATATAATTTAATAGAAAAATAAGTGATTCACAAACTTCACGGCAAGTCCATATAATGTAATTATCCAAACTGCCGTGAGTAAAAAACGCTTTAATATTGTTACAGGCCGAAAAGTATTTTCCCTAGCAAAAGTTTTTTTGAATGAGAGCAAAAAGCTTGTCTTTGATAAGGTGGTGTGGTAAGGTTGTATCTAATGTAGAAAAATCGTAAGTATTTATAGATGAGGCTTGACGTTTATTGCAAAGCTACCAAGAACGTCGCCTGAATGTTTCATAGACAAAAATAAATAAATTTCAGAGTTTTCATAAGCTTAACCACAATATTGTTTAACGTGATCTTTAACGGCAAACCTAATAATAAATGTAGATATACATTTCAAACATAAACTTATACAAAATAAAAGTAAATAAAATACCCGGCCCAATGGACCTATAAGTCACCACCTATAAATATGAGTATTACGTTCACATGATATATACAGAACCTATAGCAATGTAAGCGTTCCAAGGCGGTAGCCCTATTGTCAACCCTTTTGTGTTTGTGATGTCTTATTTGGCCTTTTATTCATCTTTAAATTTGTTCTTTGTTTCTATGTGTGTTTGTGGTTGACTGTCGTCCTTGAATGCTGCTTTTCCTGTTCGATTTGTATATCTATTTATATATTTAACAGTGAATTCAGAAAATATCAATACAATACAACTTGACAAGCTATACCGAATTGTACTTTTAATACCATTTGCAACATTGTATGTTGTCTGCTTTTTAATTTAGTCTTTTGGCTGTTACTTGTGATACGCAGGCTTCATAACCGCTGCTCCCAAGTAAATTCCTTTTTGTTTATTTCGCTCTTCGGTGCATACAATTTTATTAGATCCTGGGACCATACGCCGCTTGATATAGGGGATGAAATAAAGATACAAATATTGCTATATCCACCGCCATATGCTTGCCATCTTTGGAATGGTTAAACTTCTGTACTGTTGATTTTTATGAATATTGAGTTCTGCTCAACCCGGGGCTAGAGGGCGTGAGCGGTAGCTAGCATATTACACTACCGTTCATGAACAGTCTCAATCAAACCGAGACTGCAATATTTCGTATGTGTCGAGCTTGGCCGTTTCCAAAGGTCCATTATCATACTCTTTTGTATTACCACATCTTCATACACTGGCTGTTTGGCTCTTAGTTGGTTTATTTATAGTACCGTTTTAGTTACGTATAAAACAAATGAGATTTAAACATACTTTATCTGAGACGAATGCTGAAATAAAGAGACGGTTTTAAAATAAACTGTTGTAATTACCAGATGACAATGAAATAGTTTGGAGGTAATATCCGCCGCAGAATTTGTATCATCTCCGCTTAGGGTCATATTACACATAGTCGTTTATTCAGAATTGTATTACGAGCAACAGCCGTTTGAAATCTCGCTTGCGATACGTCTCATTGTTCCATCAAACGAGATTGTTCCTTCCCATTACCTGGTCCCACCTTAATTCCATTAAGCGATGGGAAAGCTTGTTATTAGCAGGATTTTATAACGCATATTGCGACAAAGTTTTACTGAAAAAATGCGATAACCTATTAAATATTGCCTATTAAATGTTTTAATATTAAAATGTGCAGAATTTTTAAGCCGAAATTAAGGTTTAATTTCATTCCTCAGCCAACCCCGTGTTCGCTTCTTGGAGAAGGGGTTGGATGGGGTATAAAAGTTAATACTTCTACCACGTATTGCGGCGTAATTGTATCAAAGTAAACCAGAATCAATCTGAAGGCAAATTAATGAGTGGTTGTGAAAGCGATAATACAGTTATATTTTTGTCTAACCAATGTTTATCAGACATAACAAACACATTTTCCTTTACTTATGCCATATACTGGTGTATAACCACGCACACATCAATTATACGACATTGCATATAGCTCAGATCCGCCGTCAAATCAAACGGTACTGTGTGCGAGACTCTATGAAGACCAACATGTTTTAGTTTCATTTTATTGTCACCTTTATAGGTATGAAATGACGCCCTGCGTTGACGTTGGCCGTGTTATAAAAATACCCGTTTTATAACAATAACCGTAACAAATTAAATTACAATCAAATAAAAATGAAATAATAAAATAAAAAAACAACAGATTCTAAATGAAAAATGTTAAGGAAACATGTTAAATAAAAAAGCATTAATGACGAAAGGATTATTTAAACACATTAAGGTTCCTCTCACCTGCCCAAAATGAAAAAAAAAAGTAAATTTAGTTTTATATGTGATTTTGTTGGAGTTTGTGCATGTTTTGCATATCGTTTTAAGCGTCTTCGAACCAAGATTTTGAAAAAAAAATTGCACAATAATTTTATTATTATTAATATTTTGTAAAAATGTAACCGTAATTTGGGCATTATACGACGGAATCTCAAGTTACTTCAAAATGAGAAATAAATGAAAATTCATAATGAAAATAATTCTGTTTTGGTATACTGAAGGCTGTGCCTAGCCGAAAATCCAATGCCAAATAATATAACGTTACGTATTTTGACCTCGAAAGTGACCTCGTGTTGAACTGCATGACGCCATTTTCTGCCCTAGACAGTGGTGATCCATATTAACCAAATACACGCGTTTAAGTGAGGTTTCTACAAAAGATGAACATGCAATATATCATCCTTGTTATATTTAACCTTACCGTCAATACTGTTCTTTGATCGAACATACATGTAAGATGTCGCCGCCGACGTTTGTTTACAATAATTTTCCGGCTTCACTCTGTTTTGGCGAAATTGTATTCTTACGCCAGAAATAGTCTTCTCAAACTCATCGAGTAAGATGGAGAGTTTTTCTCAATTTTAATAAGGTTTTCTATTTCCGTGTTTATTTAAGATCATACGCATCCTAATTTTGTATAAATATTACACAGTTACTACATTCTTTAATATTTTCACATTTCGACGTGCACCTGCAACGTGGGACCTAATTTTTCGGTTATAATTTCCGGTGTATGTTATTTGGCACTTCCGAAATCGCGAAAAAGATGATAATATTGCAATTTTCTTCTGGATATGGACGATTTCTATACAGCATTTGACAAAGCAAGGTAGCTATATGATTGTTTCACCTAGCTAAAGTTGGTTGCTTATGCGATCGCCTCTCGATCAGCATGAAACATTCGTAAAACCGTACTCATATCCAGCTGTCAAACCTCCATAATATCCCGTGCAAGCATGCACGTGAAGATATAAAAATAGGCATAAAAATAGGCCCAAATTGTAAATATATTTGAAAATATAGATGTTTTATTTTTGTAAATTATGGGTATTGTGACATTACATTTTGACAAAGTGCAAAAAGCACTGCCTGAGGTAGACATTGAAGTTGACTTTTTCATAATTATTTTGTCCAAAGCCGTAAAATAAAAAGAACTTGAGATTCCGTCGTATGATGCCCAAATTACGGTTACATTTTTACAAAATATTAATAATAATAAAAAACATTGTGCAAAAACATTATTTTTTTCAAAATCTTGGTTCGAAGACGCTTAAAACGATATGCAAAACATGCACAAACTTCAACAAAATCACATATAAAACTAAATTTACTTTTTTTTTTCATTTTGGGCAGGTGAGAGGAACCTTAATGTGTTTAAATAATCCTTTCGTCATTAATGCTTTTTTATTTAACATGCAGGTGAGAGGAACCTTAATCTTGCTATTTTCTATTGCAGAGTTTCAGAAAAGCGATAATGTGCATCAATATTTCCAGATATCAGACGTTTAAACCTTTTCAATGTGGTAATTGACTAAATTGAATGCAATTAAAACACACTTTACAGACCAATAAAACAAATCGTCAGGGAAAATATATCCAGTATTCGTGCAATACCTATTACGTTTATTGCATGTATAGGACTCGAGGTCCGCGGTGGCGCATTGAATAGCAGCGTCAACTCTGATTAAGAAGATCACGGAGGAATCTATTCCATAGTAAGACTAGTCTTTGGCAGGGTTTCCGGATTCTCATGCATCCTTCCTTTCCTTCTGGCTAGGCTTGAAATAAGCTATTGTTCTGGGCGCTTGTTTCAAAGGGTTTTTAGATGTTTAAAACAAAATTCAACTAGGTCATAAATCAGATGTATACCAGTCAAACAGACATTGTAGTGGCAAATAAAAATACCTTACATTTCAAAATCGGTTGAGAAATAAAAACTTCACATACAAACATTGTTTTTGATAGGGCATTTTCAATGCAAAATTCTGCTGCATCAAACAATTTAATTGTTGTTTTTAGAATTTCGATGTTTTTTAATGTGTTGGATAAATATAAATTAAGACACTGAATGTTTTATAGCAACATATTAGGACTAACCGAAGTTATTTGAGATCTCTTAATTCTCTGCTGCTCCAGCAACAAGGAATTTACATGGAAAAAGCCTCACCAAAACGCATTTTGGCTGTAAAATATGTACTTATCATTCGATTTGAAAAGTAAGGTATTTTTATTTACCACTATAAATTCCAATTCTAATTAATAAATAATATCAATAAGGTCATCCTTAAAAAAGTGGTGGTTTGCTGTGCTCTGACCCAAACAGTTTTAAACGGGTAGATAGGCAGGAAGAGTATGAAAGGGGAAATTTTGAAATCGACGAACTCGATAAATATAGAAAATATTGCAGTCTCGGTTTGAATGAGACTGTTAATGAACGGTATTTAAAAGTGCTTGCTACCGTTCATGCTCTCTAGCACCGGATTGAGCAGAACACAATATTTAAAATGTCAATAGTATAGAATTTGAGCCATCCCGAAGATGGTATGCATATGACGGTGAACATGGAACCTTCAATGAGGTATTTTCATACCGTTCCGTGGCCAGCGGCGTATGGTCCCTCTTTCTAACGAAATGCTTTGCTTTAAACCAGAAACAACGAGTGGAATAAACCAAATGGAATTTAGTAGGGAGCAGTGGTTATGAAGCTTGCGTATCACAAGTAACAGTCAAAATACTAAATTAAGAAGGAGGCAACATATCCTAAGTGTGATGAAACAATATTCAGAACCTTTAAAGCCTGGAGTAGTGGAACCACCTATTCGAAATTAAAGTAAGAAAACAAAAGCATTTGAGAAAGTACCATCGATATCCGAAAATAAATAACGGGCTCAGCGATCTCCAAAAATCGGAATGAATAACAGTTCTGATTGCAATCACGGGGAGACGTTTTACCGCCAACGCTACTGTTTTACAGGCAACGCTACTGTTTTACCGCCAATTCTACTGTTTTACAGACAGCGCTACTGTTTGACACGCAACGCTACTGTTTTACAGGCAACGCTACTGTTGTACAGGCAACGCTACTTTTGTACAGGCAACGCTACTGTGATATATAAAAAGAGTGTGATAGGGGGAATTTGAAAATCGTGGAACACGATATCGTATTGCACTTACTTACCTAAGACTGTCGTCGCAACAACTTCGGATTGAAACATGTCCCTATGGGGTTAACAGAATCGACCATGACCAACGCTACTGTTTAGTTTGTAATTCTGATGATCTAGAAGACGAATACCACTTTATATGTATATGTCAAGCATACACTGACATTCGAAAACAATATATTAAATCACGTTACTTTGTTAGACCAAGCGTTTTTAAATGTATTGAGCTAATGCAGTCTGTTAGTTTTTCTGATATCTCAAAACTTTGTAAATATGTATCAAGCCACAATTATTCGACAAAACATAGTTAATCGACATGAAAATGTACTGTAAATTTCACTTAAAGTTAAATACTACACCATCTTTTTCATATCTATATGCTTTAACGTTATTCATGATATTTCAATATGTATATATGTATATACGTACGCATTGCCTTTATTCTATTTTTGTCATGTACTTAGTACAACCTCGCGTTCAATATATGTTTGTATATCTTTTCCGTATAAATCATGTTTTGCTCATTGCCTTTATGTCTGATTGGCCGTTGTATATAATATTATTCATTGTATCACGTAACAAGAAACATTGTAATGTTTACGTTACTTAAAGAATCTTGAATCTTGATAAATATCAAAAATACTGCAGTCTCGGTTTGTCGTTTTGATTGCGACTGTTCATGAACGATATTGAAAAGTGCTTGCTCCCGTTCACGCCCACTAGCCACGGATTGAGCAGAACACAATATTTAAATTTCCAATAGTACAGTACAGAAATGTGAGCCTCTCAGAAGAATCATCTGCCAGTGGTGACAGCGTTTTACAAAGCATAGTGTCCTACTTGTATTATAAATACAATATGTTTTAATGTGTCTCATTAATGGTATGTTTTCAGTTTAAATTGATTCATAACGACAAATAAAAAATAACAATATATTTGCGATTTGCGGTGTGATCCTCAACAAAGGGTTGAGTATGCACCTTTTTATTGAGTAGGTTGGAGCATAGAAACCAAAACTTTTAAGGATAGCTTTTTAATTAGAAGTTTTATATTTTCAGACCGTCAGTGATTAAATCGATTTAATTATGTCCGTATTGAACCGATGGCACCATCACAAGTCAATGCTGAAAATCGATTAAGCAATTAGCAGTTGAATAAAACTGTTTTAATATTTGTCGGATAACTATTGTTGATTATTGTTATTGTGTAATTCTTATACCTTTACATTGTCCATACATTTTCTAACCGAAGAATGTTACACTAATATTAATAAATTGAAGTAAGAGAAGTAAAATTGCATATGGTAATTAAATCAGAGATCACAGATTGACTTTGACTGAGTTCGGTTTTTGTACTTTTATAACAAGATATATTACTTCAAATCAAATAATCACACATTTAAATGACTGTAGATGACCCCACAGCAGTTATTATTTACATAGATATATAAATACATCATATCTAGATCTCAATTCATCAAACGTTGTATTTAAATAAAACGGATTCGAGAGCATAATTTAGCCATTAATTTACAATAGTTCTAATGAGCCATAGGTGGCACTGCATGGGAAATACATACGATATTTATCGGTAATGTTCTGTAATTCCGTTTACTATAGGTTAAATGAACTTGCATAACGAATTGCACAAAGGGTTCGAGTATACCCAGTTGTCTATATATCTGGAAAAGAGGAACTATACATCTTTGAACCAGTACATACATACCGCAACTCACAAAATCACAGACACACGTTGACTCAAACTACATGGTGGGCAGAAAAGAGACTTCGGACATGGTCCCACCCAGCCGAACTATTCTGGCAACAAACCGACCAGTCCTTATATGTACTGTATATGCTGAAATTAAGTGATCTGACAGGACCATTTGTATGAAGTCTTGGAGTAATCCGGTCGGGGATCAAAACCACGACCATGTAATACGCAATGTAAAACCACATTTTATTTTTATTTTATTTCCTGCATGCGAGGCGCTACAGAGAGAAAGGAGCAATAACACATGCAGAAATCCGTGATTACGCTACTCCTGTTATCGAGAAGGCGTATTAGACTTAATTATATAACCTATAAATAGACGCGTTCTCATTGGCTAAAAAGTAATTTTTTAGAAAAAATATCTAGCGATATTGACCTGTTTTTTTGATATTGACCTGTTTTTTTGATATTGACCTGTTTTATATAATTGTTTTTTTGATATTGACCTGTTTTATATAATTGTAAATTGAGGGTTATATAATAAAACAGTTATGGACTTTTCAGCTGTTATACATGATGTTGATATGTACCAAAAAATCATTATTGACCTCGGCTATCGCCTCGGTCAATAATGATTTTTTTGGTGCATATCACATCATGTATAACAGCTGAAAAGTCCATAATTGTATAATATGTGCATTAAAAGTGGCAGATACTGCTTTCCCATACTTAAACGATTGGTTTCAATGATTCGCAATGTGCTCTGATAAACATAAATATACTATTATCTCACGGCAGCTATTTCAGGCTGACACAATACATTATATTCTTACAGTTAAGTCTTCCGTTAAGAAAGATTTATGCTTGGCAGTATTTTCTTGACGATTAAGTTTACGTCAGAGAGACTTTTGGAAAAATTTGCGTGTTGTGTATGTGCTGAGAATGGGGCCCATTTATAACGATATGCAGTATATCTCTCTCGTAATTGATGGTATTGCTCTTCGAATTTAATATGATATTAATAAACATCATAATAATTTGCATTCGGGGTTTGCCAGAAACTCTTTGAACTAGTGTGTGATTATCATATCAAACGGCCCGGAAACTCATATTGCATCCTTATCGAGAACAAACTAAATTGTTTACACACATGTAACGCATGCGATGCCGGCATGACCATAGTAAAAACAGATGACAAAAACTAGCTAGCTGTTTCCATTAAAAACAAACCAAAAAACCCCAGATTTTTCAAATCAGTTTATATTTGTTGTTTAAACTCAACAATTACATTTTGTTTGCGATAGTGAATGTTGATTACATTTTTTTACAATTATTTATTTTTTCAAACATTGTGTCATCAGCAAAAGCAGCGGCTAACATCTAACTGAACACAGAGCGTATATAATGTCCTACTTAGCATACACTGACGATGCGTGGCTACCAACACATCTCATTGAGGTCATTGTGACGCAATCTGGGATTATTTCTCTGAGTGATCTTACCACTAACAGTTATACGGTATCGCGTGATCGTCTATGAGATGCTATTCATAGTGTGATGCTTTATAAGATACAGTTGTAATCTAAGACCGAGAATGACATTTTGTTTTCAGAGATAGTTCCAAGTCATAACCCCAGATAAACTATACCACTAAAAGCACAGACTAGCAACGATATTTTAAAAACACTCTCAGTTGAATATATATATTACTCTAAAATGTCACTGCCATGCTCTTATTGATAATTTACTGAAAAAATAAATCAATTTTAAATCATCGGCATTACTTAGGTTGAATTTCTTTTTCACTTACTTTTTTTTTGTATTCCAATGTAAGTATCAGCGTTATCTCCCATTTAGTAAAGAAATACTATTTCACATTTAAAAATACAAATACGGTAAAGAGCAAGATTAAACAGTATAGAACAACTGGGTCTCAAGTTATAAAAAACGCTAAAACAATCGACAATTTCCTTGCCATTATAAAGATATAGAGAACTAAAGTTTACCATTTGTGAAATTACCTCCCTTTACAATGAAATAAGAGCGAAATTATAATTTCTGTAAAACATGTAGATCAGCACATGTTGCTATTATTTTCGCATATATCTTTTGAAATTATTAACTTAATATAACTGATAATTACGTAAATTATATTGCCTATTACCGCTTCTACACATATCCTAGAATCTGGTCAACGGGATACTTGCTAAACTTAATTTTATCAGTATACATACAGTAAATGAGATCCTTTGCGAGAAGCAACGAACACAAACAGGACAATACCGTAGGAGACACGGTAATTGAGTGCAATTATGGATCGTCTTCTTGAAGTCGATTTCAAGGCATTATAATGTATATCATTATTTGCCCAACCATTAGGACGTCACTCTGATTATGAATGTTTACGAAAGCAGATGTTCGTTCGAATAAGACAAATTAATATGCATGAGCAGAGGTTATATTATTGCCTTCAGGCTCCGGCCATATTTATCCCGGACTGAGAAGGCTGCTATGGATGTTTGAGTGTTCATAAACCAGCTGTATTTCCGTAAATTTTGAATAAGGTGTCAGACAGGTGAAAATCAGCCCATTGAACACAATGCGAAATAGGCTATATTTGGAGATCAGTCACAAGTTCCACAACATTCGTTCGCTGAAATACACTTTAATTCTGTGAATTAAACACATTTGGCTCGCAAACGGTCCCATATCTGGAATAAAACACCGATTCAGGTTTTCACCATTTCACGTCATTCATTCACACTATGCGTATTTTGAATAAACATCTGTCAAAACAACATCTCCACCTAACCTCTGTGCTCATACTCTCCAAAGAAATAATCCTGACAAACACAGTAAAATACTTACTATTCATGACAACAGACATAATACTTTAACATCAGGTTAGATTTAACAATGAAATAAAAACTAATCTTGTGGAAAAGCAAACTAGAAACTTTGGATTTTTTCAAGGAACTATTTTAGCACCCTACGACCTGAAAGTACTTCCTGTATGGTCTGACACCGTAAATAACAGGGACGCAGTCAAATTGGGTTATGGGTATTTTATCAGTATTTTACTACAATAATGAGATGTAAATATCAGAGATACAGTCTGCAAATCTGTTCTGCGCATACGAATAGAACTGGTTTCAAACTGATTAGTGACTGATGTTTAACTTTATTAAAGGGACACACAACAAACGATTTTTTAAAAGCTCGCGGCATGTCGTTAGTTTGTCTACATACATTTGTTCAATAATTAATATTTGTTATATGAATAGTATAAAGACAATTGTTTTTGAATGTTATTAACTGTTAGTGTGTACAGCTATGTATCTATGTTTGGTGCTGTCTGATTGTAAAATAAGCAACGCCTCTTCACTAGTTAAAAATGATTTTGATGAAACTTTAACTGAAACATCTTCTAAAGAGTTTGAATAGGTCTACTCCACTGCTACTTATTCGAGCTACTGATCATATTTAAATAATAATAAAACAGTCTTACATTAAACACTTTCCTATAATGTACATTGCCAACCGACAATAACCTTCACAGACACTCATCTTTCAATCCAGTTGCTATTATACTTGTTGTTTATAAATGTAATCATTAAGTCTTTTTGTTTATAACTATGATAATTTACCAATTCTTCACATTCTGACCATGGTATTTTCCCAATTCCTCAAATTCTAACCATGAAACAACATTCTATTTAGCGAGCCATTACATATAATATTTCATATGTCCATCATATTCATATTAAATTCTATACAACACAGATGTCAAAAATTTAAAACATGTTCGTTTTGTCTCATGATGACTAAGTTATCAAGTGCTCAAATCTTTCACAACAAATGTGTTTTGATTGTTGACAATTATAAATAAATATTTTTCTAACATCTAGACACGGATCGTTTATTTTTATCATATCCACCCCCTTACCCCATAACTGTTTTGAACGGCTTGTGATACTTTGTATCACTGTTTTCTTGATTATATATTAATACGACTCGATGATTAACCTACGGTCACTCTTATATGGTTTACATAATTGCACATAATTACAAGGTAGCAATGAACAGTTTCTTGGAGTTTTTCACTTTGATAACCCAGTCTTATAATTAAAAGTTTATCTGTGTTGTAATGCACACGCTAACGCACATGCATCCCGTACATGTGTACACTTGTATTTCTGTGCCGATGTGTACTTCCCGCACGTCGTACTACAAAGGTAAATATGTAATCAGTATGTAACGCATGCCAAGGATTTGACCAGGTTTGATTCAAAATGTTTGGTAGGAAAAAGTGAGGGTAAAAATTGGGAAGAAAGAGTCTGGTTATAAAAAATGGTCGTGGCGTGTTTACATCTTCAACACAACATTATTTGTTTCAATATTGTTTAAACACCCGTGACGTGATCGGTTATTATGCAGGCCTGCCAAAACTTTTTAACACAAAATCCTGAGATTTTTAAAATTTAAGATTTAAAGCGCGCAAAGAACAATTTTAAATGGAAAATTTGGAGTGCGCGACTTGATTTTCGCACTACTTTTTTTAAAGCGCAAACTTAAATTATTCATTGTTTGGTTACTATAAAAAATAAATTAGCATAGGCTAGTTATTCTATTAGAAAGACTAATTTCTACCACAATATTTTTTTTATGAAATTGCACTTACTTTTCTAAACAGTCTTCATATCTACAAATTATAATCATCGTACACAGCAGCAGTTGTTATAGTTAAGAGTTCCTAGTTCCTCACATTTGCGATTTCCTAGTTCCTCACATTTGCGATTTCAGTTAGCTTGAACAATTAAAGAAGTCACATATAATGATATATTGCTGTTATTGCACATTATGACACTGAAGGAACTAATTATGCCCTTAGGTGTTAATTGTATATTCAGTCAGTGCATTACACGGATGACCCCCGTTGATTTGGCATTTGCAAAAACTCCTCTGACTAGGAAGCGTAACAGGGCCAATTTGGGAAATAGCTGATAAACTGTGAACATATAGCTGTTAGACCATGAACATTTTGTTTTGATGAAAAATCCGGAGATTTTACACTTAAATCCGGAGATCCGGAGAGCGACTAAAAAATCCGGAGAACCCGGATTTTATCCGGAGATTTGGCAGGCTTGTATTATGTTAAACTTTGTTCACAGTTCCAACCCAGATTTAATGCTATTTTTTCTCGGCATCTATTTTACGCTTGGGTAAAACCTTGCTTGTTAATACTGATAAGGTTATTTGTTTATCCAACGCTGATAATCGCACTAATTTTGACAGATGGCCGTTTGGAGATTTACATTTACATTGATTGCTGCCCAAGACGTAGCTCTATACCAGAGTCAATAATACGTTACGTATTAATCAACTCTACAAATAATGGAGGCGTAGCTGGATGTTCAATACAATCAATCCAGTCTGTCAGGAGGAGACTATAAATTTGGTCCCATCTGTACACAGCTGATAAACCTTCAGAAAATCTGAGACACTTTCGGCAGTTTCAGTAATGTATACACTATGTAGGTGTACCGGAAGTAAAACAAATCACATTGAGTCCTGTTGCAATATTTCCCAAGCTTTCTAGTTAGCCATTTTTCAAAAAAAAAAAAAACTAAGATGCACCTACATTTTCTAAGTTATGAGACCTTCCTCTCTAGAAAACTGCTGAGAATAGTAGGGGTCATGTGGCATATAAGAAAATAAAATTCTGATCTTTGTTGACACCGTGAACAAACTGCATTCAATCGGCACCTCTTAAATGTGTTCTACTGTCACTAACAATTTCTGCTTACACACCGTTATGAAATCCTTTAGGCAATACCAACAATTAAGGAATATCGGAGGAATACTAGTCCATGTTAAAATAATTGTATAGAGGCAAACGGTCGTTCTAATTGCGATGGAGTGTTCTAAATGTAAGCAAATATGAGTACACTGCTCTAGATGCAAGCATGCAAAACGTCGTTCTGATTGCGATGGTGTGTTCTAAATGTAAGCAAATATGAGTACACTGCTCTAGATGCAAGCATGCAAAACGTCGTTCTGATTGCGATGGTGTGTTCTAAATGTAAGCAAATATGAGTACACCACTCTCGATGCAAGCATGCAAAACGTCGTTCTGATTGCGATGGTGTGTTCTAAATGTAAGCAAATATGAGTACACCACTCTCGATGCAAGCATGCAAAACGTCGTTCTAATTGCGATGGAGTGTTCTAAATGTAAGCAAATATGAGTACACCACTCTAGATGCAAGCACGAAAACCGTCGTTCTGATTGCGATGGTGTGTTCTAAATGTAAGCAAATATGAGTACGCCGATCTAGATGAAAGCACGCAAAACGGCGTTCTGATTGCGATGGAGTGTTCTAAATATATTTTGTTTAATATTATTTTAGTGCAGATATGTTACAATACATCAATTCAACATAACAAGATTCATAGCAACATATGCAAATGGATTGAACTACAAGTTATTACAACATTAGTTAAAGTACAAATGTAAGCATGTATGAGTACAACACTCTAGATGCAAGCACGCAAAAGCTATGACAATGGAAAGTTTTGCTTGCAAGGACATATGAGTGCACAACTATAACTTGACTTCTTAAACTGTTCACAATCACAACCGGACACGTTCATGAAATAAGTTGGCAGTAAAGAGTGACCTTTATATAAACAGGTATATTGGCTGAAAAGACTGAAGGGAATAGAGAGGTTTGAAATGGTCCTGTTTTGTAAAAAAAAAAGCCCTTTAGAAGAAAGTGGTAGTAGCAATAGTTTGCAATCGAAGAATTACAAAAGGTCGTCTCAATGCCAAAATTAAAAAAATGAGACTCGGTTTGCCATATTTTTTCCAGGACTTGTCAGATATCGAATACATGTAGATGTTATATATCACGACTGGTCATTCAGCTGCCGAAGGCAGCTGACTCTTATATGTCTATGGTTAACAGACTGTGAATCATGTAGCCGACAATAAGCATGCATTAAAACTTCAATTCCTAGGGAACCCGTCTGAAAAACTTGAATGGTATAAACACATATGTTTCAATGTTCAAAGCTTGCCGTTTTATTGCCTCAAATGACGTTTTCGTAGAGCAGTCTACTAAAGTGTAGAATGCGGCAATATTTCCGGGATCTTCACGTCCGGGATTTTTTAAGGAGCATAATGAAACTGAATGAAACGCAAGTATTGGAATGGAATAAGTGCAAATCTGTATTTTAATGGAATAATACCTTTTTATGGAATAATACCCATTTTTAATGCGGTATTCTCGTAAATACCGCCGAGTTATACACGGGTTTATTCTGCTGCCGAAGGCAGCAGATTCTTATATTACTTTAGTATTTACACATGGTAAGGTAGTAATGAATAGTTTCTTTGAGTGCACATGGTAAGGTAGTAATGAATAGTTTCTTTGAGTGCACATGGTAAGGTAGTAATGAATAGTTTCTTTGTGTGCACATGGTAAGGTAGTAATGAATAGTTTCTTTGAGTTTTTTCGCTTTGATTACTACACATGGTAGCAATGAACAGTTTGTGTAAATTTCAAATTTCAAAAATTCAAAAATTCAAAATTCAAAAATTTCAAAATTCAAAATTTCAAATTTCAAAATTCAAAATTTCAAACAATTAAAATTGCAAAATTTCAAAATTTCAAATTTCAAAATTTGAAAATCCAAAATTTCAAAATTCAAAATTCAAAATTTCAAAATTCAAAATTGTAAAATTCAAAATTAAAATTCAAAATTCAAAATTTCAAAATTCAATATTAAATTTCAAAATTCAAAATTCAAAAATTCAAAAATTCAAAAATTTCAAAATTCGAAATTCAAAAATTTAAAAATTCAAAATTCAAAATTCAAAATTTCTCGAAATTCAAAATTTCTCAAAATTCAAAATTTCCAAATTTCAACAATTCAAAATTTAAAAGTTTCATCAAAATTCAAAATCCAAAATTTCAAAATTTCAAAATGTCAAAATTCAAAATTTCAAAATTTCAAAATTCAACATTTCAAAATTTCTAAATACAAAATTCCATGACTAATTTGATTTAATAATAAAATAATTGTTGAACAGTTTCTTTGAGTTTTTCGCTATGATAAGGCAATCTTATAATTACACATGGTAGCAATGAAGAGTTTATTGTGTTGTGATGCACACGCTAACGCACACGCATCCCTTACAGGTGAACAATTGTATTTATATGCTGATGTGTAATTCTAGCATGTCGTGCTACAAAGGTGAATATATAATCAATATGTAACGCATGTCAAGGATATGACCAGAACGTCGTCCACCTTGATTTAAAATGTTTGTTAGGAAGAACTGATGGTAGAAATTGGGAAGAAAGTAAAAACGGTCGTGGCATGTTTACGTCCTCGAGGCAACAATTTTTTTTTAAATATTGTTTTAACACACGTAGCTTGATCTGTTATTATGTTAAACTCTCTTGCCAGTTTCTACCAAGATATAATGCTATTTTCTCTCGGCAGCTATTTTACGCTTGCGTAAAAGCTTGCTTGTTCGCTGCCTATATGGTTTTCATAATTGCACATGTAATGGTAAGGTAGCAATGAACAGTTTCTTTGAGTTTTTCACTTTGATAACGCAATCTTATAATTACACATGGTAGCAGACTATGAGACGTCTGTTGTAATGCATACGCTAAGGCACACGCATCCCTTACGTGTGAACACCTGTATTGCTGTGCTGATGTGTACTTCTAGCACGTGATGCTCCAAAGTTGAATTGTAATCAGTATGTAAGGCAAATCAAGGTATTTGAACAGAGAGAAGCGAGGTCGCCCACCTTGATTCAAAATGTTTGGTAGGAACAACTGATGGTAAAACTCGGGAAGAATGTGTCTGGTAAGAAAAAAGAACGGTCGTGGCGTGTTTACGTCAACAATATTTTTTTCAATATTGTTTTAACACCCATGACCTGATATGTTATTATGTTAAACTTCGTTTCCAGTCCCTACCCAGATATATGCTATTTCCTCTCTGCAGCTTTTTTACGCTTGCGTAAAACTTTGCTTGTACTAGTTGTATCGACTGCATGCAGTAGTGTTAGTATTTATCACGACTGGGCATTTGCACGACTGGTCTTACAATTATATCGACTTCATGTAGTCATTGCATGGACTACATGTATTGTTCGTATTTACCACGACTGGTCTTACAATTGTATCGACTCGATGTAGTGTTTGCATCGATTACATGTATTCATGCTATTTCACACATGTTTTCAAGTAGGCTAGCACAACCATTTAAACGGCTTTACATTTTACTTTAAAGAGAATGATTCTGGCAACATTCAGTGCGTATCTAGCTATATGTATCGCAGAAATAAGCAGCCATCATCCAAAGGAAACACTAGTACTGGTTGGTTGATTGGTGTTTGACGTCATTTTAACACTTTAGCTTGCATGATCCTTAAAATAAGAGGAATAAACAATACACTAATTAGCCTTGATTTGGCACTATACGGTGTCAACGTGCGTCATGGTAACTATACTGAGCAAAATAAATTTAGCCCATACAATGCATGCCATTTCCATAGACAAGATACAAAGCCGTGTTTGTTCGGGTTCAATGATAAAGTGACATAGATGTGACCAATAATAATGCTACAAAGTCATTTGTAAACAGAGTCGGTGATAAAAATAAAGCAAATAGGATGGAAAAATACTTTATTAGGTTATCGAAAACCGTTCTCATTTCTATGAAAAGGAAGGAATTTAAAAATTGCGAAATTTGGAATGCTTCTGTTTAAGAATAATACTCTTTTGTGAACACATTGCAGCGGTTTTTAAACAATAACAGAATGGGAAATTCTTGTCAATGACAAACATTTCATTTGTTCAAAGCAATACATTTGTATAATGATATAAGTTGTTTTTAATATATCGGAAGTAATTCTGATACTTCGCTTAGAAAATAATAAAATAACTTTTTGTTTTGAAAATCACAACCTTACCTAGCATTTCTAATATCTTCAAACAATTATATCGATGTTCATATGTTTAATCTATGTTCCTAAGAAGTGGTGATAAACTTTTTTTGTTGAGTATATAGAGAATATTATGTCAGTGCCTTTTACGAGCCTAATAAACTTGATAGTAAAAGGCACTGACATAATATTCTATTTATCATGTAGATTATCCACATTTTCCGTTTGAATTACTATTATTACCTATTTCTCCGAATGTTACTCTTATCGAGGACGCCGCCATGTTGTTGTTTTTTGTTTGTTTTATGACGTCAGGCAACGTTACGTGCATGACGTCAGATAACGTTACGTACAAGAAACGCCGAGAGATTCCGCATTGATTTGCTCTATTGGCCAGTGGCTAATAAAGCAAACTTTAATAGGTCACCCCTTTATTGGGCAGAAAAGTGCACATCTGCATGATAAATATGACTCCGATACACTATAATTACATTCAGACAAATGGATCTCTAGATTGCAGCACCGACTGTCCTTTATAATACCACTTAAGGCGATACTCCCTATGTTATTGATTCGAGGTATTTCTATATCTTATTTAGCTTTGTATAATTGCTTCTGGGCTTGGTCTCGACTACTGGCGTACTTCTGCTTCACAAATGTATCATCACGCCTACGGAATAACTTTAGTGGCTACTTGTTATATATATGGCGACTAGATACTTTCCTACACGGGCCCTGGCAGTTTAATGCAGCATATCACGTACTAGTAGATATAAAAATAAATACTGAAAAGGCGATGCCCTGGAAGCAACAAACAAAAACAGAGAGAAACGTAGCAGACTCGGTTTTAATGAGTCTGTTCATGAGAGGTAATTATAAGATGCAACACTTTTCACGCCTCCTAGCACCGGCTTAAGCGATATTCTACGTTAAAGCAACACAGAATGGGCTAGATGATCCTAAAGGACCAGTAAATAATAAAATAATGACACTACTAATTTGTAGTCTGGGCGACTTTTTACGGCCGCCACACCCTTGGACCTTTAAAGTCGAACAGGACTTGCAGCATTCAAGGACCACAGTCAACCAAAAACAGGCCCAGAAGCAAACAACACTTACAATACGAGGTAAGCTATTACGTCTCAGACATTAAAGGGTTGGCAATACGGCTAACACTTACAATACGAGGCAAGCTATTACGTCTCAGACATTAAAGGGTTGGCAATACGGCTAACACTTACAATACGAGGCAAGCTATTACGTCTCAGACATTAAAGGGTTGGCAATACGGCTAACACTTACAATACGAGGCAAGCTATTACGTCTCAGACATTAAAGGGTTGGCAATACGGCTAACACTTACAATACGAGGCAAGCTATTACGTCTCAGACATTAAAGGGTTGGCAATACGGCTAACACTTACAATACGAGGCAAGCTATTACGTCTCAGACATTAAAGGGTTGGCAATACGGCTAACACTTACAATACGAGGCAAGCTATTACGTCTCAGACATTAAAGGGTTGGCAATACGGCTAACACTTACAATACGAGGCAAGCTATTACGTCTCAGACATTAAAGGGTTGGCAATACGGCTACCGCCTTGGAACGGTCAGTGGCAAAACGACTCATTCATTCACCAAACATCACTCTTACCCTATTGTCATTCCAATACAACGGGACAGTGTAAATAAAGATATTCCCGCCAGGTTATATTCTCTAACAAACAAAGCAGCATTAAGAATGAATATAAGTGTGCGATAGGACTGAACAAACACGAGACCAAATCTTATAGTAATGCAATTTGGTATTTATCAGACTATATCAAAACTTCAAATTATTTTATAACAACGGGAGAATAAAGCTTAAATTATATTCGAAAGCCCGTGAGGTTAAACAGTTGGTCATAACAGTCAAATATGCAAAAGAGTCACCTCTAGTAAGAGAGCATCTGTTTACTAGAACATCGTGTCAGTTCCCATAAAAATTGTTTGAAAAATGCATAAGCATTTTCTTTTCCCTTTAGTGGTTTGTATTTCTAAAATTAAAGGAAATATATGCCAACAACAATTAGTATTGAGAGTTCTGAAAAAGTAAAATGATTAACCAAATGGGATGATAAACAAAGAAGATATGATCATAGAAGGCTCTTTTGAAACGGATACGAAAGCTGCCATTTTAAGGACATCATAGTTCTAAATTACCATATATGGAATATTTATAAATATGACCATTTACCGATTAAAAGAAAGGAAAACAGCAAGTGTATGAAGTTGAACTATAAGTATACTAAAGTGCAATAATATGCAACTATCTACTTCTGTTGAGGTCAATGGTTAAATCTTTTCATCCAAGGGAGTGACTATTGACCCGAAGCAGTAAACTATTGACCGAGACGAAATCGAGGTCAATAGTTTACTGATGAGGGTCAATAGTCATTCCCGAGGATGAATATTTTGAATTATTATATATCATTTGATAAACGTAGTTTTTACTGGCTGAAAAGCAGTCACATGAAAGTCATTAGTATGAACTACTGACTTGAAAACTTGTTCAAACGTGTCCAATCCGGTTGAAACCAGACTTGCAAGTCCATAGTTCTCTTTCGGGTGAATAGTTCTCTTGCCGAGTCAATAGTATCTTCTAGATCAATCACGCGCTTTATTACTAATGTCAATTATTTACGATAAGCGCTCAATGACATAGAATAAAAAATAACAACAAACGTTTTTCTCTATGATTAAATATAATAAAACAACTATCTACTTCTGTTTCTGTCAACGGTTAAAACTATTCATCCTCGGGAATGACTATTGACCTTCAGCAGTAAACTATTGACCTCGACTGCGTCTCGGTCAGTCGCTTACTTTTTTTTACATGCATGACGTCACGTCGTGGGAAAGCGTTACGTCATTCTCAGACTATTGACCTGCAACAAAAGACTCTTGACCGCAAAACCAGATTAAACCGGAAAGTCAATAGTTCACAATTATGGCTTACACGTGACTGCCTTTTAGCCTAATGGAAACTACGCATTTAAAATGCATTATATGATCAGCTAAGGATTTCGCGTTGATTTTAAGTGATTTAATTTGCTTTAAATGATATTTATCAAAATGCGATATATAATATGACGTCATAGTTCTCAAAATGGAGGTTTCCATATTTATTTTAGAACAACCTTCAAAGGACAATATCTTCCATGGTTATTATTCGATGTTGGTAATTATTTCACCCTTTACCAAGAATGTCAGAACTCTCAATAATAACCCTGTTTGAATATATGCCTGCATATACATGTATTATAATGTTGTTGCATTCATTAGCTTGATTTGTTTAATATTCATTAACTTGATTTTCTGGTGTATATGAACATAGCCTGTTCGCCATTATTGTATTTTTATATGTTTTTTTTAAAAGTCAAAACATGTCAGTTTAACAACACTTGGGTATATTCATCTTCAAGGCATTTAGGTTACGAAATGAAATATTACGCTCGCTTTTATATTCACGATTATAACATTGTTTCTGATATGTGCGATTCGATATGTAAGTTTATTTATGAAATTTATCTTGGTATCTACAAATGAAAAAAAACGCATACATTTTAATCTAGTTTATCCGGGGTTTCAATTAGTCTGTAAGCTATTATACACATCGCGAAATGATACTTCAGTAATTGTTTTGGTTTATGCTGTTTTAAAGAAACTAACCCGCCAAATAACGGCAAAATTACGCTACAAAACCGTTTATTAAAACTCTGTCCAGCTGTTCAGGTCATATTATAATGCATATGTGCCGATTAAAAAATACAGTTTCTTCACAAGTTCCTAAAATACCCGTGATTGAATATCCGTAAAATTAATTATAAGTTAGTAACCTTTAATTCAACGCTCCAGTTTTGGGGTTTGGCTGGTTAAAGACATTTATACTGTGTCTATAGAGTTTTGATTATCAAAATATCTAAGTTATACGTATATACACCTCGTCGTCAGTGTGTTTAGAAGCTATATGTTCACGGTGCAATTTGACTGTTGTTGACGGGCTAGCTACTTTAAGATTTTCGTTCCATTAATGATATTAAACTTTTTATATCTGATTGCGATATGTCATATGTTTCAAAAGAAAGCCCATTAACGTTTCCCATCTTATCTTTTTATCATGTGTATATTTATTATTAAAGCAAAAGCGGCTTGAATTATTACTGAGTTCGTATCTTGAACTTTTCCCTCGGTGACGGATAAACGTATTCATCTCTATATCTGTTCATTATCTAAAGCAATAATCAAATGAAAGCAATCGGCTGGATGTTTCATTCATTTTGATAAACATCGATATTGACTAATTATATTCTGTGATGGACGTGTGCGCTCGTACAAAGCGAACGTCATTATTGGTTTGTTTTACTTCATGGTGCTGAGCTGTGTGTTCGACACGCATTTTGTTCGTTAATTGGTATTATATGAAAACAACTTTAAAATAACGATTATGTCTAATGAAATAAGCAGTTTACTGACCGCTGTATAGACTCTAGTAGAGGATTTTACTTTAATTATTTTCATATGAAACGAACACTAATTTAGGATTCTTTGTATCAGATGTCATCATTAGTCAAGCACTAACATGATCGATTTTCTTATTTAACAAATACAATCGGTCATCCTGTATTTATCGATGAACATTGACTGACGTCATTCGATAGCATTATATCGAGGAATTGTGTTGGATTGGAGTGAATAGGGCCTATAGGATTTATTTTCATCGAGGAGTGAGAAAACTTATTTTTCACGAGTGCTTTAGCACGAGTGAAATATTGGAGTTTCCTCTTTTCGAGATAAAAATAAATCCTATATTCAGACAAACCAACACATATTGTATTTATTAATATTATATACTAACAACCTTAGAAATTGTCTTAGATCTAATAAAAAGAAGATAGAGGTGACGCGCAACAACAATGACGTCAATAACGCCAACAAGTCAACAGTTGCGTGACGTGATTGTTTATATTTTCACAGCATCCATAAAAGAGTATTTCACTTAAAAGTAGATAATACAATTATTTATTTGTCTATTTATATATAATGCTAATTATTATGACGTTTGTAAATGGCATGAACAAAAATGACGTCACGTTAAAAAGTAGTGGAAGTCAATGTTGATTACGTGATGTTGCTAATGGCTGCTTGTTAAGTATGGTGGTTAACTCCTCTTCATTGAGTTATTGTCGATTACTCGATGTGTAAATTTGGTAATACATCTCCCTTCATAGAGTCAATGGCCAAATATACTTCGTCAAATGTGCAATAGCAGAACATAACGGTGCATATCAGTATCCGTATGTAACTTAGTTAACTGCTCGAGCTAAAGTGTTTTTTTTTTGACTATAAAGGGTTTTGTATTTAATTGATTTCTTAATATATTTACATATAGATACACGCACTATGTATTATTCAAAATACAATATACCTTTAAATAGGTACATGAGTACACAGGTACACAAAATACATAAAACGGCAATACATTTGCAAAATATAAAGTCTATTTTGTCGCATATCATTTTTCTGTAATCAAATACATTTCCCCGTCATTAGATAGAACTCTCACTACCAAGTGTTTCAGTACAAAATTCTTTCTCCCGGGAGAGTAAAGAGGTGTATATTTATATTATATATACTGAGCAAAAATAAAAAGTACACATTTCTTTCTTTCCCTTATTATATAGACAACAAAACAGGAAATAATGAATGAGGGATATGGAATAATTTGATCCACCACCACCAATAGTCCAAAACAAAAGATTGTTTTGAAAAGTTCAGTACACAAGGGAGTTATCCCCCTTTTTCGTAAACCATGAGTTTTTGGTAAAAACACATCTACAAACATTACCTCAATTTGTCCAAGATACGTTGCTTTCGAAAAAATCACAGAAAAACACAACATCGATTTTGTAGGTAGCAGCCTTTGATAATCAAAAATCATCAAATTACATCCCTTTAAGGTTTCCATAGCATCCATAAAAGAGTATTCATTGGCAAATTTGAGACTGTTTAAAGGAACATTTAGTACTCAGTGAAGTGTGCTTAAATCATCAAACATTGTTTAATTAAAGCGTTGTTCAAGCTGTCCTACGCCTCCAAAATCTGGCCTATGGGAATACCAGCAAAAAAGGGGGCATGTTTTTGGTGGGTTTATATACTTCAATAAGTTGATGCATCATTTTATTATAATTAGTATGTGTCTTACTACACTCAAACCTGTCTCAAAAAGTCACTCATACGAAGGATTAAAATAGTCTCTAAAAGCCTGTGGCCACAAAATATATATAATTTTAATTAAAAAGGTAATAATATATGTCACTTGAAATAAATTTAAGATATCAAAGCTTTTAAATAAAATATACATCTGCTTAAGGCAGGTGTCTGCCAATTATACAAGACCGCTAAAATAGTTTTCTCTATATATTGCATATACTGCACACTTAATTCCACATAATATTCCAAAGAAATCCCAAGATGTTTTGCAAAGGAAAAGTTGCAGTTAGTTAGAACTTTACGTGGTCCGAGTATTAACTTTCATATCCCATCCAACCCCTCCTCCAAGAAGCGAAAACGGAGTTGGCTGGGGTATGAAATAAAATCTTAATTTCGGCTTAACAAGTTTGCATCTTGTAAAATTAAAACATAATAATCGCATTTTTCAGTATAAAAACGTTTTTCAAACGTGTTTTATTGTCGAAATATCCGTTATAAAATCCTGCTATTATAAGCTTTCCCATCGCTTAATGGAATTAAGGCTGGACCACGTAATGGCGGAAAGGACACAACTGTGATATTGTAGACGTTTTAATCACAGTACACTTTGTAACAAGAAATGTATAAATGCTGAAGTTCCTCTTTGGAAAATTGAGCCATTTCAGTATTATAATTTAACATAAAGAGCCAAACGCGCACTCTGTCAATAATGCAACTTTGAAGGAATACTATTTTCTATGTTATGTGTTGTTTTAGTATTTTTTCCGAAAGGAAAGGTAGCCATGTACCATTCGATTAACAGCAGCATATTGTAATACAATATATAGCGGGAATTCTAGAGTTGCGTTTCTTTTTCGTTTCAGTATATACTGGCATACTATTATACACAATCAAACCTGCTCAAGAAATCGTTCTATGAAAAGACCTCCTGTTTAACCCTTAACCCGCTACATATATATAATGGACTGTTCTTTCCTTGAATTAAGACCATTCCATTTATGTGACAAAGGGGTGTTTTGGGGAAAATGACTGCAAACCCTAATCACCCTACGAGTTACTCGCGGGCTGATCTGGATTTACAATGGACGCAAAGGCTATTACAGCCGTCCTTAATGAGAGACAGCTGCCTATTACAGCCGTCCTTAATGAGAGACAGCTGCCTATTACAGCCGTCCTTAATTCAAGATTCAAGATTCTTTATTAAGTAACGTAAACATTACAATGTTTCTTGTTACGTGATACAATGCATAATATTATATACAACAGTCAGTCATGATAAGTATGTGCATAGACATAAGGCAATGAGCAAAACATGAATTATACGAAAAAGATATACAAACATATATTGAACGTGAGGTTGTACTAAGTACATTGAAAAAAATAGAACAATGCAATGTGTATATATGTACATATATACATACTGAAATATCATGAAGAACGTTAAAGCATATAGATGTGCAAAAGATGGTGTAGTATTTACTTTAAGTGAAATTTACAGTACATTTTCATGACGATTAACTATGTTTTGTCGAATAATTGTCGCTTGATATACAAATTTACAAAGTTTTGAGATAACAGAAAAACTAACAGACTGCATTAGCTCAATAAATTTAAAAACGCTTGGTCTAACAAAGTAACGTGATTTAATATATTGTTTTCGAATGTCAGTGTATGCTAGACATATACAAATAAAGTGGTATTCGTCTTCTAGATCACCAGAATTACAAATTAAACAGTAGCGTTGATCATGATCGATTCTGTTAATACCATAACGACCTGTTTCAATCCGCAGTTGATGCGAAGACAGTCTTACCTTAGTAAGTGCAATACGAAATTTCTGTGGTATTTTATCTAGATAATACTCATAATTGAAAGTGGTCTTAAATAGTCTGTATGTACACAAAGATCGACTGTTATTAACAGTAGTATACCATGATTGAACAAATTGATCGATTATTCTTTGCTTGAACAAAATATGAAAAGTAAGTAAATTAACACCATCTGGGTTGTTCCATACATCAGAAAAACCGGTATCATTTAACAATGTTTTGACACGAGAAACCCAATTAGTTTTACCCCTATGACAGTCGAATGTTAATGACTTGTACAAATGTTGTAAAATGATATTGTCAGATCTAACAATTTTGCACCAATACTTAACAATACGGACATATCTATTAACATACATAGGATATCTACATAACTCACCATATATAGTCAGCACTACAAGTAGATTGTTTTACATGCAACACAGATTTAAGGAACTTTAGGTGAATTCTTTCAATTTCTTTACTTTTACTAAATCCCCATATTTCACAAGCATAATTCAATACAGAGCTAACGAAGGCATCAAATAGCTGGCATATTGTACTAGGTTTCAGTGAATAGTTACGTATATTAACAAGTAAAGTATTTAGTGCTTTTAAACCTTTACCAGCTAATGTTTCTTGGTTTAAATTATAATTACCTGTATAATCAAAGACAGTACCAAGATAATTGAAATTGTCTACCGTTTCCATTGGTATATTATCGTAAGTCCATTTTTCGTCATTTTTGATTGGACCTCGTTTTCTAAAAACAACAAGTTTACTTTTATCGGGATTTACTTGTAGTCCCCAATTACTGCAATACGAATGTAGAAGATCTAAACCTTTTTGGAGGTCATTGGGTGATTTACCTACTATCACCATGTCATCGGCAAATAACATAAGAATAAAAGAAATATCATCAATATTTATACCAGAATTAACATCTTTCATTAAAAATAGTTCTATATCTTCTAGAAATAGTGAAAATAATATCGGAGACATTACCTCCCCTTGTTTTAAACCAACCGAGCACTCAAAATAGTCTGAATATGTTTTACAGCCTCTCACGCGGGCTTTAACTTTAGAATACATATCACGAATTACTCGTAGAAGTTTACCCCTTAAACCTACATCATACAGTTTATACCAGAGCCCGTTGCGATAAATACTATCAAATGCCTTTTTAAAATCTATGAATGCACACGCTAGGCGACCATTTTCATTAAGGATTTTACTAATAATGGCATTAAGCAAAAATATTGCATCAGTAGTAGAGCGATGTTTTCTAAAACCAAATTGAGCATCGCTTATAACATTATTTCCTTCGGCCCAGTCCGACACCCTTTTATTTAAAATACCAGTAAATATTATTGAGAAACAGCTAACAAGGGTAATACCTCTATAATTGTTAACGTTACTCGGGTCATTTTTCTTAAATAGCGGGACTAAAATACCTTCCATCCATTGCTCTGGGAATAGTCCAGTATTTAAAATACCATTAAAAATATCTACTAGATGTGACAATAGAATATCTGATGCTTCTATAAAGTATTCGTTAAGCAGCTGATCACCTGCAAATGATTTTTTTTTAAATTGTGTATAATAAATTCTATTTCACGCACAGTTATTGGTGCATCTAGCTCATCAAAAATACCATCATTGTCGTCAAAATCGTGATTATTACAGAAAGTCTCCGCACCTTCATTGACAACATCAGGAAGATCCATATTTATAATAGAAAAATAATTAAAAAACTCATGCGTACTTATATCACATTGCGATGATTTCTTTTTCTTTGAAAAATGCTGCCAGAAATCTCTAGGTTT
Organism: Cyrtodaria siliqua; assembly: GCA_037043455.1. Classification (NCBI taxonomy): domain Eukaryota; kingdom Metazoa; phylum Mollusca; class Bivalvia; order Adapedonta; family Hiatellidae; genus Cyrtodaria; species Cyrtodaria siliqua. The sequence goes on from JAWPHD010005936.1 coordinate 90,845, forward strand.
GCAATGACGTAGGCGTTCAATATTGTTCAATTTTTATACATTCATAACGACGTTTCTTTTTTTTAACAATATTTTTATAAATATTTTTTTCACTACACATTTCTACCCTATTAGCATCGCTTTTGTGCGTATTATATGTATTCATAGCTTTTACATATGTACGTTTAGCGTTAATGAGAGACAGCTGCCTATAACAGCCGTCCTTAATGAGAGACAGCTGCTTGATTTATATGAAAATGTACCTGTATTAAAGATACTAATTTTGCTTTTCCATTTAATGGTCTTTTAATAGAAGTTTCACTTTACTCATACAAACTACATATAGCTATATTTACCGTCTTATCCTTATCCTTTTCTGTGCATGTATGGTGCGAAGAAAGTCAGTATCTTATCTTTGTGCATTATAATACAACTATACTGTTTGCGCAGATGAAGTTTCTTTATACATTTTTTTGGAAGTCGTTTATTCAGCTTATTATGTATGTATCATGAAATAAGTGTGGAATGTCGAATGTATCATCAGTAAAAAAGTAAATAATAACTAATGCAGTAATAACTAATGCAGTAATAACTAATGCAGTAATAGTACGGCTATACAATATGATGCATGTAGTCGGTTTTACCAAATTGTATTTCAGTACTGTACCACAAGTACGTAGAATTCAGACTGAGAGCGTTCTTGTTTCTCAACGTTGTTCTCATTTTCACTTCCACGCTCAGGGAAGTAAACAACACCAAATAATTGATAGCGCTCCTACAATTCCCCAGCAAACACTAAACATAAAGCCACTTTTCAAGCAAATCAAACACTATAAATCCCCATTAGATATCTAGATGACGGTGTGCTTTATTTTAAATGAGTGCTAGTTTGTATTGATGTTTTTCTCTCACAACATAACGTCATCCCAATCCCGAAGGAGTTCTTCAATCATTGGAGCTAATAAAACCAGTAAACATTCCGGGAAAATTCAGCATGCGAATTTCTAAATCAGATTTGAGGAATACATTTGCAATCTAAGCGATGTATGTTATATTTGAGCGCAGATTGGTACAATTCTGTATATTTGTCTTGAAGGTTTTGTACTTATACAACCTGCTAATGTCTAATTTATGCAAGAGACAAACGTTATTTCATATTGTTCACATATCTTTTTTGTTTCTATTGGTTTTTATAAATATACTTTTGTGTATAAAAGAAGATACATAAGTCGGAAATGTAAAATTCCCAGGACGCCCCTCGTCTCTCACCACTGCTGGTTCGAATCCCACTGTGTGCTTCTAAGCGAGAACATTGCGATTCTGAGAAAGTATACAGTACTGGTTCTACCTAGGAATGAGTGAATGGTCTGCCGCCACCACTAAAAGGTCGACCGTCATAAATATATCATAAAGCATATGCATTAACATTAATAACACAAAATTCGTGTGCGGACCGAAAAAAAGGTCACATGACAATCTACCAATATTTGTGGCGGTACATTGGTTCACTTTGTCGGCGGCGGCAATATTTACGTTTGTGTTCCTCTTTTTCACATTCTAATATCTTCATTATTTCTTATTCAAATTCACACCAATTTTGTCTTCAATCTGTGTCTTCAGTTTTATCAAGCCCACTCACATTAAGACTTTAAAAATATGGAAAGGTCACTTGTAACCCTTGCCTGACGAGCAAATAATAGGTAGTGCTACGACTGATTGACCAGTGTCAGAATAATGTGACTGGGGGGTATCATGTCTACTACGGCGTGGTATTTCAGTGTGGAAGCACTATAAAGAAACCACTGAGTTCGCTGCTTCAAGGGGACATATCATCACATCACACACAAAAACACACAGATAAAAGTCCAGACTCCATTGTGCCTATAATCGTCCGGTAGGACGCCTGTCGTAGGCGGACGGACTATAATCCTTAGAAATAAACACACACTCTCCATTCAGCTTGAGAGTACTACTAGTAGCATAATAAAGAACTGTAAATACAGGGTTTAATTATTCAGCTGGTATTTAATGTGCAGTACCATTAGTATAATTGTCATTTTCCAGCATCGACCAGTTGATTAACAAGAGCTGTCGGAGAACAGCGCAGCTCGACTATTCGATTTTTCGGAGAATAATAAATTTATAGCTAGTATATACCATCAGAAAACAAGGCTACAACAATGTGGGGTGGGGTTGGAAGCACAACATAACTATGTGTAAGAATTGACCAAAACTACACAGAAATATGTAAAAAAAATATAAAAATAAAACAATATCGAGTTTTGAGTTGGGTGCGGGGTGGGGGTGGCAGAGAGCCGGGGGTGGATGGTGGGGGGAGTGGGGGTGGTGAGAGCAACATATATGTGTAAGAAGCTATGTAATAATTCACCAAAACAACACAAAAATATGAAGAATTATTTTTTTTTTTAAAAATCGAGTTTGAGTGGGATGGGGTAGAGGTGTGGGGTGGGGAGGGCAACAAGTGTAAGAATTGACTAAAACAACAAAGAAATATGTAAACAAACTAAGTGGGGTGGGGTGAGAGGCAGGGGGTGAGGGGAGAGGCGGTAGTGAGTTGGGAGGGGGGAGAGGGTGCAACATATATGTGTAAGAATTGACGAAAACAACAAAGAAATATGTAAAAAAAAAAAAAAGTTCTAGTGTGGTGTAGGTGGGGGGGGGGGGGGGGGGGGGGGGTTGTAAGAATTGACAAAAGAAACACAGAAATATGTAAAAAAAAAAGTTTCAAGTGGGGGTGGGGTGTGGGGGAGAGCTGGGGGAGAGCGGGGGGGGAGAGCCGGAGTGGGTTGGGGGCAGGGGGAGGGGGCAACATATATGTGTAAGAATTGACTAAAACAACAAAGAAATATGTAAAAAAAAAAAAAAGTTTCAAGTGGGGGGGGTGGGGGGGAGGGGATGAGAGGCGGGGAGACGGTTGCAACATATATGTGTAAGAATTGACTAAAACAACAAAGAAATATGTAAAAAAACAAAAAACAGAAGTTCTAGTGTGTGTGGGGGGGAGGGGGGGGGGGGGGGGTGTAAGAATTGACAAAAGTAACACAGAAATATGTAAAAAAAAATAATTTCAAGTGGGGGTGGGGTGTGGGGGAGAGCTGGGGGAGAGCGGGGGGAGAGAGGGGGAGGGCCGGAGTGGGTTGGGGGCAGGGGCAGGGGGCAACATATATGTGTAAGAATTGACTAAAACAACAAAGAAATATGTAAAAAAAAAAAAAGTTTCAAGTGGGGGGGGGGGGGGGAGGTGGGGGGAGGGGTGAGAGGCGGGGAGACGGTTGCAACATATGTGTAAAAATTGACTAAACAACACAGAAATATGTAAAAAAAAATAAAAATAAAAAAAGTTTCAAGTCTGGGGCGGGATGAGGTGGGGAGGTGATGGGGTGAGAGGCGTGGGGGTGGGATGGTGGGTGCAGGGAGGGTTGCAACATATATGTGTAAGAATTGACTAAATCAACACAGACATATATAAAAAAAAAAAAAATAAAGTGTGGGGTGTGGTGGGTGTGGTGATGGGGTGAGAGGCGGGGGGGGGGGGGGGGAGGGGGCGGGGAGGTTTGCAACATATATGTGTAAGAATTGACAAAAGCAACACAGAAATATGCAAAAAAAATAATTAAAAATCAAGTGTGGGGCGTAGTGGGTGGTGTCATGGGGTAAGAGTGGGGGTGGGGGCGGAGGGGCGGGGGGTTGCAACATATATGTGTAGGAATTGACAAAAGCAACACAGAAATATGTAAAAAAAAAAAAAAAGTGGGGTTGGGGTGGAGGGGGGGGGAGTGGGGGTGGAGAGGAGGTAGCCCATGCCCCAATATGGGTGAAGTAATAAGATGCATAATGCTATAACAAATCCCAAACCAAAATTATAGATATATACATGCTTACATGCAAACCTAGATCTGCCTTTATTGCACATTTTATGGGCCATCACAATTTGGGTTCCATGGGAGCCCAGAATTTGCAAAAGACAAAATTACTTATCCAACCCTTTACAACATACTATAAGGAAACCAATTCCAAAATTTAGTTCAGCTAGGACAAAAAATGTAAGAGATATAGACCTGTAAACACAGCTTACACACAAAATTTTATGTGAAACAGACACATTTTAAGGGCTATCAGAATTTGGGTTCCATGGGAGCCCAGGGGTTACAGGAACCAAAATTACTTAAGCAACCCTTAAGATAATGCTATAAGGAAGCTAATGGCCAAATTTGGTTGTGCTAGGGTAAGAATTGTAAGAGATATAGACTTGTAAACACAGCTTACACGCACAATTTGATGTGAAATGGGACACATTTTATGGGCTATCATAATTTGGGTTCCATGGGTGCCCATGGTTACAGGAACCAAAATTGCTTATGCAGTCCTTAAGATAATGCTATAAGGAAGCTCATGGCCAAATTTGGTTGTGCTAGGATAAGAAATGTAAAAGATATAGACTTGTAAACACAGCTTACACGCAAACCTGAATGTGGGACGCCGACGCCGACGCCGACGCCGACGCCGACCCCGGGGTGATTACATAAGCTCTCTTATTCTTCGAATAGTCGAGCTAAAAATGCATCAAGTATAACAAACATTTTATTAACACATCGGATTCCACGAAATAGACAATTAATACAGATCAATAGTCTCTTTGAAATAGTAAACCCAGGAAATAACGGTGTATATGGTACGATGGTCAGGGTAAAATGAGACATGCTCTAATTATAATGCTGACACCAACAACAAAATGCTGATATGAGTTTTTTATTACGAGCTAGTGCGTGTTTGTCAAGCCACACAGATTTATATGGATGTATATAATATTTATATGCATGTATATAATGGATTTAACGTCGCCTTTTAGCCTTCGGTCAGTTATATTACAATGTTGTTTACTTGTAGCAGTTAGCTCATCGGCAAACCTATACTATCATTTTCGTGAAGTATTTTATGTGACCCGGCCGAGGATTGAACCCATGACGTCCAGCATTCTAAGCGGACACTTTACCACTGAGCCACTGCGGTGGTCACCACACTCCTAAAACAGGTAGTTTGTCTACAAATAATACACCATAGGATGACACTTTAGTTTCTTGAAAGTCTTAAATATTATTAAATTATCGGTAAAACAATTCATTTATACTAAAGGAAAAGCTAAAATGTTAGTTTTCTAATTCAAGTCCTACCATTTTATTTGGATGTATATTTTTGTCCAACTATATTAGTGAGGTAGATAATGTATCTCAGCGGGGAGGATAGAAAGTTCGATATTTTCATATCTATAGACTAGACTGCATTCAGTTACTCCAATTCCAAGGAACATGTTCAAAGATATTAGATGCCTGCAGACTTGTGTTCACCTGTCATTACCAGCAGTTTATGACGTGTTTATGGTGCCGAGTTTCAAAGAAATACACGACTCCTTCATATATTGTGAGTTTTGTAAGTATGATTATTACATTTCTATTGGTGAATTAACATGAGTTTCTCAGTGAAAGAATATTCATAATCACAAATAATAACTAACTTCAGACAGTACACTTCTTTTTTGCGACCGCGCCACCGAGAGTTTTGACATTGCCGGGATAACTTGCAACAACAGTGCACTATGTATCTATGCATCATATCAATGGTTTTAAAATTCGCCTCTAAATAGAATAAAGCAGCAAAGGTAAACTAATCAATGATGATTAACACCCACGTGCGACCATTTGCCTTCATTATAATGTATAATAAACAATGCATGTGTACTTCGGGCTCGTGACATTAGTTTTCTTGCATACCGAATAAGGTTATCCGCGTTTTACATGGGTGACGGAAAACCTGATCTTACACATGGGGGAAGATAATAGTCGCGTGCTGATATCAAAAATGACAGTTGTGTACAAAAACATGCAAAACGTTAGTAGTTGGCGACGTCAATTTGTAGAATGTAAATGATATGCAAGAAAAAGAAACACTCATGGTTATTCGGTTATGATAGGGAAAGTCCAATCCTCGGTATAACTATTTTAATCAAAGCCTCGGTTCCTATAAAAACAGTTATACCTCGTGTTGGAATTTCCCTATCATCACTGGATACTCATGTGCTTACACTTGAACTTCTGTGTAATTACTGTAAACGGTAACTACAAACTTGTTTTATTTCCATACTTACCAACAACTCACACTATCATTAAAATGGCGATATGTTATTCTCCGTTCCGTGTTAAAGTTATTTCGTAACACTTTTGTTTAAGATTTTCTTTTTCAGCGGAAGTGTATATCCTACAAAATGTGCGTGATTTATGTGACAGAGTCGTTTATAACGTATGCATTCAAAGATAATTTCCAGTTTCACGCGGCTCTCTATAAAATTCATTTTGAATTAGCTGTATGCTATTTTTCAGTTTCAAACCCATATGTTTCTATTGCCGTAGAATTTTCCTTAAACCAAATAATTTTATTAAATGCATATAATAATACTTTAACACTGTTTGCACTTTGAATATGATCGTATGTTTCATTTTAAGGCAACAATATAAATGTTGAATTGTATCGCAATATTAAGAAATTGACAGATAATAGGAAAGCTTGCTTGTATTTTACGCGACAATTTTTATAAAGCATTTATAAATGAACCGAAATAAGATTTTATCCAAATGTTGTAAGACAAAAAGATGAATTGTTATTGTTGCTGTATACCACATAGCATATAAAGATGAATTTGGTCAAAATGAATGTGTTCTTTTCATCATTATTGCAAATGTGTGTTTTTAGCCCAAAGTCTTAATTTATATATTTTTCATGTTTTTATTATAAAAATGTATTGAAACTTATTTTTCAGAGGAGGAATTCATACCAATTACTGCAGCTGATGTTCGAACTAGATGTGTTCATACATTTAATCATTTTCAAAGTATTGCATTTCATGTTAATGTTCGCTAAAATCGTGAACATCGACAAATAGCAAAACAGTACATATTCCACTTGTTTACGTTCACATATAGACATATCGGACTACAATAACATTAAACGACAATTTACAAGTTATTTTTATAATTAAAGATATTTGGTTCAAATCTCATTTTCTACACTTTTTAAAAAATACGGATGCAGCAAAATTTTGAAGCACATTATATATGTCATGTCATATATTTTTTTATATCGAAGGGATCAAAGACTTGCCATTTAAATGAATATATTCGGGGAGAATGTCAAGATATTTACACTGATATGTTATAAGTTGAACACATCTTGTACATATACGAGGGGCATTCTGAAAGTTCTGATAATGTGTGCGGATTAGTAATATTGCTCTTACCTGGTGAAATTTGTCTATTGTAGTCCTTCAAAGTATTCTCCGTTGACTTGTACACACTTTTTCAGACGTTTGATCCAATCAGAAAATGCTTTTTTATAGTCCGATTTGGGTATGGTACTTGTGCATTGGAATAAAGCGCGTCCAACAGCTGTGCGGGTCTCAAACCGGCGACCTCTAAGGCACTGCTTGATATATGGATTTAGCCAAAAATCACAAGGTGATAGGTCTGGGCTGTATGGTGGATGTTGCAAAGTATGAAGTCCGATGGTCTTCAATAATCCATTACGACGGCTGACTTGTGTGCCGGAGCACGTCACGAGACGTTTAAGTCCCCGCACCCGGTTCGTGGACGGGCCTCTAAATAATGATTAACGACGGCAGGTAAAATCTTCTCAGCGTAAACCCTTCCCGTGACAGTGGTGCGTTCTGGGACAGAAAACTGAAGTACCATTCCACGTGCATCAAAAAATAATGCATACAAAACCCGTTTGACACTTCTAGAACGTCGGGCAATTTGTGGCCTTTCTCCATTTTGTCCAACCCAAACTTTGTTATTTTCCTTTCCGTCCGGCTCAAAGATCGATACCCATGTTTCATCACCTGTCACAATGTCAAATAGCCGTCTATCATCACAGTGTTCATAAACTGCCAATAACTCTGTCGCAATTCTAACGAGCTCCTGTTTTTGGTGGTCGGTCAGCAAATGGGGGATCCATCGTGCGCAGATCTTCCTGTGTTCAAGTTTATCCTTCAAAATGGTGAAAACCGCCCCCGAACTAAGGCAACATATGTCAGCTAACTCTTCCACCGTGTAACGTGCATCCTCATCAACTGCTTTCTTAACGGAAATGCCGTCATTTTCACAAAATGCCGTTAAAGGCCGTCCTGAACGTGGGTCATCTTCAACCGTTTTCTGCCGTCTTTAAATCGAGCTGACCATCTAGCAACGGTAGGATACGACAGAGCATCATTCCCATATACTTTATCCAAATCGGCTTTTATTTCCTGTGCCGAACAGTTTAGCAGTGACCGCACTTATACATAGTCCCTCTGCTCTTCTTTCGCCATTTTTGTACATGTACGCTTAATTATTACCGATGCATAAAACCATGCCTGATAAAATGCGACACGTTTATTTACCCGCACGCTCAGCACGAGGAAAACGGGCACAAGCAGACGCGGTAATGTTCACGCTTTCATTACATGTATAATTTATAAAAATCGATAAATTCTACGCAGAGTTATACGGTCATTATCAGAACTTTCAGAATGCCCCTCGTACATATATATTATATTCAATAGATCATCACGTGGTTCCGCCTTAATTCCATTAAGGGATGGGAAAGCTTATATTAGATGGATTTTATAACGGATATTTTGACAATAAACACGTTTAAATTAAAATTATCTTAAAATGTTTCAAATCTAAAATATGCAAACTTTTTAAGCCGAAATAAGGTTTCATAACCCGTTTTCACTTCTTGGAGAAGGGGTTGGATGGGGTGTGAAAGTTAATACTCGGAACACGTAATGTGGTATACTGGTTTACGTGTTTTTATCGCAAAAGCTAGCTTCTCTCTAAACATCCTGCTCCTACCGACCTCAACGCATAACCTATTGAATTGAGCAGTTACTGGTTTTCTTTCAAGCGCCCCTAAAATATGAGAAGATATGAAAATTCATGTGAAACAGCGTGTATTTTTTTTGTTGTGTTTTTGGTTTGTCAACATATTTTTGCGCCCTGTCCCACAGTCGCCTTTAGATCTTAAATTGTGTATCCGCCCCTGGACCTACCTAAATTCTTCGGACATGATAGTGTTAAGAAAGGTATTCTTTTTATTTGGCCTAAGTTTAGAATATGTGTACAAGCACCTTTATGACCACATGAACCTTATTATTTCTTACCCCCTCATGATGACGACCATTGCCGAATTCAATATCAACAATTATGATGTCTAAATATTGAATCACAAGTGACTGCTTCCACATACAATCGTATCCATATATCCCGTTACTATATACTCTATAGGAAGAGTCATAACTCTATGCTAAATACACGCCATAAACACCATGATTCTGACAGCACGGATGGGATGGGTGGGTATTTAATTTGCATATAAGAAACTTGTGCAGGACAGTAAATATTTATTTTATTAAAAACAAACACGTCTGTGTAAAGTAAACAGTTTATTCTCTTGTTGCCCTGGCTTCTGCCAAGACGTTGAGTACTTGATTTGTGTCTTTTAAGGCTTTTGTCTTTTTGTACTGTTTATACATGATCATTTATGTGTTATTATGCCTATTAATGCATCCCTGGTTGTTAGAGAATATAACCTAGCGCGGATATATAGAGAATATTATGTTAGTGCCTTTTACTATCAAGTTTATTAGGTGAGGCTTAGAAAACGAAGAATGGCGAGGCTCTCTCGCCGAGCCATTCTTCGTTTTCGTGCCGAGCCTAATAAACTTGATAGTAAAAGGCACTGACATAATATTCTATTTATCATGTAGATTATCCATATTTTCTGTAGGATTTACTATTATTACCTATTTCTCATAATGGTACGCTTATCGAGGACGTCGCCATGTTGTTGTTTTTTGTTTGTTTTATGACGTCAGGCAAAGCTACGTGCATGACGTTGGATAACGTTACGTACAATAAACGCCGAGGGATTCCGCATGTATTTGCTTTATTGGTCAGTGCCTAATTAAAGCAAAATTTAATAGGTCACCACTTTATTAGGCAGAAAAGTGCATATCTGCATGATAAATTTATTTACACTGTCCCATTTATTGGAATGACATAGGTTAAGAGTGCAACCTAGAACCTGGTTTTAAACCCACAGCGGCCTTTTTTGCCACTGACGGTTCCAAGGCGGTCCCCTACTGTCAACCCTTTTATGTTTGTGATGTCATATCTAGCCTTTTATTCATCTTTGTATTTGTTGTTCCCGGGGCCCCCCGTCTGGTCACGGGGCAAAGAATAGGGCCACTGCAGATCCCTTTGGAGGGGTACGCAGAGGGGTAGAATCCCCACAAATTCATGTTCATTTTATAATTTTTTGTTCATGTTCATTAAAGGTCTTCATCATGATCCCTGCATTGTTTTAGGTGCTATCTCGCTCGCATCAAAAGAGCAGTGGCAGAAAAACAATAACGTGGCTCCAGCGTAAATGGAGTTTCTACGATAGAATTTGCAGCAACTCTGCAGTTCAGGGTGAGAAGGGTTTAGGCCCATTTTCCATATTTTATCTCGATGTACATGGAAGATGAGCCTGGCATGTTCATGCCTGTTAGGCGCCATATAACCTTTTCATGTGTTGGTGCGCCTTAAAACCCCAATTCAATTGAATGCTACATTTCCTGAACTGTGATATCTACTTGTATGTATTCACATCATGTATGATTATATTGTATTATTATAGTAAACTCGAAAAATGAACTAACGGTAATCTTTATTTTTTGAATTCCTGATAAATAATTTATATTGTGTGTAGATAGATCATTATTTATTATTATTTGACAAGTTCAATGCATTTTTTTTGTTTGCATATTACTGTATTTCAGGGGCGTAGATGACCAATTTTAAATTATAGACTCAAGCAATTGAGCACCGCATGTCAGACATTGCTATGGGTGTGAGGACCCTGGTGGAATGCTACCCACCTTTGTTGTTGTTTTGTTTAAATAAGGAGTAAAGTGGTGCATCATGACGAATTTGTGGAGACATTTTGGGAATATACAGAACCCATCTGGAAAACGTTGTAAGCCCGAGCATGCAGTGCCTTTTTATAGACGCAGCTACGCTACTGTAGAGTGATTATATTGCATAAATAATAAAATAATACACTTATCCCTTTCGCCGCCACAGAAAAACATGTTGATTTTACGACCAGTGTAGGCCCATATCAACATGTACACTATGTGCAGGATGATCAGGGTTTACATGCACACTATGTGCAGGATGATCAGGGTTTACATGCACACTATGTGCAGGATGATCAGGGTTTACATGCACACTATGTGCAGGATGATCAGGGTTTACATGCACACTATGTGCAGGATGATCAGGGTTTACATGCACACTATGTGCAGGTTTATCAGGGTTTACATGCACACTATGTGCAGGATGATCAGGGTTTACATGCACACTATGTGCAGGATGATCAGGGTTTACATGCACACTATGTGCAGGATGATCAGGGTTTACATGCACACTATGTGCAGGATGATCAGGGTTTACATGCACACTATGTGCAGGATGATCAGGGTTTACATGCACACTATGTGCAGGTTTATCAGGGTTTACATGCACACTATGTGCAGGATGATCAGGGTTTACATGCACACTATGTGCAGGATGATCAGGGTTTACATGCACACTATGTGCAGGATGATCAGGGTTTACATGCACACTATGTGCAGGATGATCAGGGTTTACATGCACACTATGTGCAGGATGATCAGGGTTTACATGCACACTATGTGCAGGTTTATCAGGGTTTACATGCACACTATGTGCAGGATGATCAGGGTTTACATGCACACTATGTGCATGTTTATCAGGGTTTACATGCACACTATGTGCAGGATGATCAGGGTTTACATGCACACTATGTGCAGGTTTATCAGGGTTTACATGCACACTATGTGCAGGATGATCAGGGTTTACATGCACACTATGTGCAGGATGATCAGGGTTTACATGCACACTATGTGCAGGATGATCAGGGTTTACATGCACACTATGTGCAGGATGATCAGGGTTTACATGTCCACTATGTGCAGGATGATCAGGGTTTACATGCACACTATGTGCAGGATGATCAGGGTTTACATGCACACTATGTGCAGGATGATCAGGGTTTACATGCACACTATGTTCAGGATGATCAGGGTTTACATGCACACTATGTGCAGGATGATCAGGGTTTACGTTGTTCGCCACTGAGTAAGCATGTTTTCCAAAACAGTTTTTATATAAAATATTACCGAACGGTTCAAATTTAAATTTAAGCAGACGACATTTGAAATTTGGCGGCGAAAGGGTTAAACCTATGGTAGAATAATAAAGAAAACTTGAAAAGTTGAAATCTTCCATATTTTAATACGTTTTATTTAAATCATTGGTAATGCAAGCAGGTTAACGTCAGTATGGTATTGGTTCTCTACATCGAAGTGTAACGGTAATGGTTGGGATAACTAGTCCACCTCAATATATACTGAAAAGGGGACCCGTTGGAAGCATCACACACAAACAAAGGGGATCCCTTGGAAGCAACACACGCAAACAAAGTGGATCCCTTGGAAGCAACACACGCAAACAAAGGGGATCCCTTGGAAGCAACACACGCAAACAAAGTGGATCCCTTGGAAGCAACACACGCAAACAAAGGGGATCCCTTGGAAGCAACACACGCAAACAAAGTGGATCCCTTGGAAGCAACACACGCAAACAAAGGGGATCCCTTGGAAGCAACACACGCAAACAAAGGGGATCCCTTGGAAGCAACACACGCAAACAAAGTGGATCCCTTGGAAGCAACACACGCAAACAAAGGGGATCCCTTGGAAGCAACACACGCAAACAAAGGGGATCCCTTGGAAGCAACACACGCAAACAAAGTGGATCCCTTGGAAGCAACACACGCAAACAAAGTGGATCCCTTGGAAGCAACACACGCAAACAAAGGGGATCCCTTGGAAGCAACATACGTAAACAAAGTGGATCCCTTGGAAGCAACACACGCAAACAAAGTGGATCCCTTGGAAACAAGAGAGAAAAGCGGAGTCTGTTCATGAGAGGTTATATAAGGTGCAACACCGTTCATGTCCACTAGCACCGGCTTTCAGTGTTCTACTTTAAAGCCACAAATAATGGGCTTGATGATAATTATCAAGACTGCTGGGTGTCCCTGCTATGGAAGAAACAAAAAGAATAGGAGCTCTGCTTGGTCTTAGGCAGTGCCTAACATTCATAGAAGGTATTTTTAGAAGGTATTACATTTCGATTAATACATCTCACAACGCCCTTTATTAGCCTGTCTGGCCCGCCACTCCTCCTTCATATCATATTTACATTCGGTTCATACTTCCTGTTGAAAAGAAATAGTGACTTATTTCAAATAAAATTCACTTTTCGGTAGGCGGCGCTAATTGTGCACGCATCCGGTTTGGTAGACAGAGCATGCTGTGCATGCATCCGGTGTACCTCAAAAGAAAATGGCTATTCTGTGATCTGAAAATACACTTACGATATTTATCTTTCTTGCAAGAGTTTCATAACCAACCTCCCAAGGCACATATAATGTAAATATAAGAACTGACTCGTAAATTGTTGGCGTTTATGCGGTAACGCTAACGCGCTTGATGGAAGTTGTCATTTAATACTGGCGTTCAAAACCGCATAAAATGTGCGAATCAGTTCTTAAATAAACAACACGAATAAAACAAACAATAGGCTGTTTAACACAATAAGATATGCTTAAACATATAATAATAATCTAAATATTGAAATTCTGAGTTTCTTTTTAAAAGTCATCAATGGAAATATGGAACAGGAATAAATACGTACTTGCGAGTCAGTCCACGTATTCAGGAACGTTGTTCATTGTTTATAATGACGAATAAAACGAGATTTGTTTTTCTATACCGTAACTACGGTGTCCGGTTGGGGCCCAGATACAATGTCGCATTGTCGTGGACGACAATGCGACGCCCGACAACGCGACATCGCGACATCGCGATACGACAGTGCGATTTTGCGATACGACAACTCGACAATGCGATACGACATTGCGACATTGCGATACGACATCGCGACGCGTGACATTTTGCTTATAATGTCGTCCGTCGCGCACGACATTGTCGCAAACGACGCACGACATCGCGACGCACGACATTTTGTTATAATGTCGCGATGTCGCCAGCGACGCACGACATTTTGCTTATAATGTCGCGATGTCACGTTGCCGGAACTACTTTTTCTTATAATGTCGCTCCGTCGCCGGCGACGCACGTCATTTTGCTTATAATGCGTCAAAATGTCGCGTTGTCGTGCGCGACAATGCGACGCCCGACAACGCGACATCGCGATACGACATAGCGACATCGCGATACGACATCACGACATTGCGATACGACATCACGACATAATTGTCGCGATGTCGTATCGCAATGTCGCGATGTCGTATCGCAATATCGCGTTGTCGTATCGCGATGTCGCGATGTCGCGTTGTCGAGCGTCGCATTGTCGCCCACGACACTGCGACATTGTATCTGGCCCCAACCGGACACCGTACGTAACAGTAGATGTGTATAAGTAAAACGATTCATGTGCTTTTTTACTATGGACGAAACATGGCCATACACGTACGTGTGTGACACTGCCTTGTGTCCGCATGGCACTTTTTGTCTGCAGCGCTTTTTGTCCGCACAAAATTCACATACGTGCTCAAAAACCGGTCCACAAGGTGTTTTGCGTAATGTTATCAATAATTTATAACCAATACTGCTTGTACTTGTGCGTTTGTTGTTCGTTTTATACACGCGTATCCCCATTCTCATTTCGACAAGTTTATGAAAATACGAATTATGATATAACCGAAAAATCAAACTAATTAATAACAACAAACTAATAACCAGCCTGATTCTAGAAACCAATAAATCATACTGAGATATTACGTTTCGCTTTTCAATTTGAAAACGTGATTTTTTTATGGATTTTTCCTTAACGTTTCGCTTCTAGCCAAATTTAGAGGTGAATGCATACGTATCAAATCCGACTGTTCAGGAAATTCAGGAATCCCGTCTGCCCCCTTTACTATAGAATTGTCGAGAAACAAGTATGTGTACGTTTATATATTATATGTACTAGTGATATGTTCATATCATCGTCTTTTATAATTATTTACGACCGACATACTTTGTTTTGCATACAGGCTTTTTGAATTGAAGTGTTCACTTTAATGTGTGACAATACTACAATGTATCTTAATATTTCATAAAAAAAGTAATGATAGAGTATGGTCTCATCGAGTCGGTTGAATTAAACACCGAGATCGGCGTACACCACCGAGGTGTTTAAACCAACAAACGAGATGAGACCATACTCTATTTGTTTTGTATGTCCATTTCAGATGTCTGCCATATTATAACTTCCAAAAACAGGTAGTTAGAGTACACCATTTATTCTGTCGGGTGTTATTCTCAATAAAACGATTTACACCTTCAAATACAAAAGGAATTTCAGTGACCATTTTACAAGCAATTACACAGCACGACACGCTCCAAAGGAAGGATAATAGCCATGCATATCTGTCATTTCTTAAAGCTAAACAAATGAATGCCAAGTAGCTGTACTTATCGTGCCGAATAAACAGTTTAGTTTATTCCAGGTACAGTTTGTTAAAACTGCTTTTATTGTCGAGTCTTCTCTTTTCCTAAGTACTATTATATAATATTTATAACATAATTTTTCCAGTATATGCAATTTATGCTGCTTCTCGAGGTCCGCAGGCCCGAAAGCTGACTGACGAGGAAGCAGACAACATTTTTATTCGAACAGATCCTATATATAACACTGCTTCCATTATTCAAAACTATTTTTAACATCATAGATACCCGTATTAAGATATATACGGCTAACTGCTTCCTACTTACCCCTAGACCTAGGTTTTCATTTCGTAATTTAAAATCGGCAATCTAGGAATTTCATAATACGTTCGTTTTAGTTCCTGCTGATAAAGCAGCTAATGATATAATTATTGTTTGACGCCTCCATTACGTCAATGGTTTATCTTAGGAACTCGGGAGTACTAATTCGTATTCTCCAGTGCAATGTAATGAAGATAAATTTGTTTCGACGCACATCACTCAGTGCAAGATTTTCAAGGCTGGAATAGACGAAAAGCAAAACAGACTTCCAACGATGTACTGGATTCCCAAATTACACAAACAACTATATAAAACCCGTTTTATTTCCAATTCTAGTTCTTGTACCTCTGCAAATATCTCCAAACTTTTAACATCTTGTCTTATTGCCGTTAAAGATCACGTTAAACAATATTGTGCTAAAGCTTATGAAAATTCTGGGATTAATTTATTTTGGTCTGTTACAAATTCAGGCGACGTTCTTGATAAAATGTGCAATAAACGTCAAGCTTCATCTATAAGTACTTATGATGTTTCTACATTATATACAACTTTATCACACAACCTTTTCAAAGACAAGCTTATTGCTCTCATTCAAAACACTTTTAATAGGGAAAATACTACATTTTTTGCCTGTAACAATATTAAAGTGTTTTTTACTATCAGCAGTTTGGACAATTACACTATGTGGACTTGCTATGAAGTTTGTGAATCACTTGGTTTTATATTAGATACTATTTTCGTCAGATATGGCGCTACCGTTTATAGACAAATTGATGGTATCCCTATAGGTACGAACTGCGCACCCCTTGCCGCAGATTTGTTTTTGTATTGCTATGAAAGAGATTTCGTGTTCAGTCTTTCGCCAGATACCCAGGCAGATCTTATTGAATATATATATAAAAGACTTTAATGACATCCCTCGGTATCTGGATGACATATTGAACATTGACAACCCTTTCTTTTCTACTATGGTTAATAATATATATCCTAAAGAACTTCTCCTTAAGAACTTTTACTTATATTGCCTATTAATGCTGCCTTCTTAGTTAGAGAATAGTTCATGGCGGCCTTTTTTGCCACTGACCGTTCCAAGGCGATATCCCTATTGTCAACCCTTTTGTGTATGTGATGTCTTATTTGGCCTTTTATTTATCCTTAAATGTGTTCTTTGTTTCTGTGTGTGTTTGTGGTTGACGGTCGTCCTCGAATGCTGCTTTTCCTGTTCGGTATTTATATCTATATTAACAAAGCTAATATTTCTGATACTAACGTTTCTCTTCTCGATTTACATCTCTCTATTAAAAATGGTGAAATAATTAGCAAAACCTATGACAAGAGAGATGATTTTAATTATAATATTGTTAATTATCCACATTTAGATGGGGATGTTCCCCCGAGCAACTTCTTATTTTATATATTGTTGATAAACGTATTCGGCATCTGTTTTCGAAAGGTCCTAAGTATATATTACATATATCTATCAATTTTAATGCCTGTCGTGCTCAGATCGCCCATTCCATTGAGGATTTTAGTACAAAATGGTATCGTAGAGAACATGCGGACCCAAAATCTCTTTCTACTTGGAAAAAGTCATTTTTTAAAATTATAGATACAATGGCAACCCCTCTTTTCTTCCTCCGAGACCTAGGTTTTCCTTTCGTAATTTAAAATCGGGAATTCAAAAATCTCATAATAAATTAGTATTAGTTTTTGCTGATAAAGCAGCTAATAATGTAATTATTATTTGACGCCTACATTACGTCAATGTTTTATCTCTGGAACTCGGGAGCACTAATTCGTATACTTCAGTTCAATCTACAGTTGTTTCCACACATATCACTTGGTGCACTACTTTCAAGGCTGGGGTAGACGAACAACAGAACAAATTGTCAACTATTCCTAAATAACATAAAAATCCGTATAAGGCCCACTTTTTTCGAATTCTAGTGCCTGCACCACCACAAACATCTCCAAACGTTTAACTTATTGTCTTACTGTCGTTAAATTAAAGATCACGTTAAACAGTATTGTGCTAAAACTGATGAAAACTCTGGGATTAATTTGTTTTGGTCTATAAAACATTCAGGAGAAGTTCTTGATAAAATTTGCAATAAACGTCAAGTATCATCTATAAGCACTTATGGCTTCTCCACACAATATACAACATTACCACATCACCTTATCAAAGACAAGCTTATTGCTCTTATTCAAAAAACATTCGCTAGAGAAAGAACTACATTGTTGGCCTGTAATAATATTAAAGCGTTTTTTACTAAAGGCAGTTTAGACAAATGTGGACTTGCCAAGACGTTTGTGAAGCACTCATGTTCCTATTATATAATATTTACGTCAGGTATGGTTGTTATTATTAATTGTTGTTATTCCTATGGGTACGAACTGTGCAACTCTTGTCGCAGATTTGTTCTTGTATTGCTATGAAAGAGATTACATGTTGAGTCTTTCACCAGATACCCAGGCAGATGTTATTGGTCTTTAATGACACCTCTCGGTATCTGGATGACATATTGAACATTAACAACCATAACTTTTCTACTATGGTTAATGATATATACTTCAATTTAACAAAGCTAATATTTTTTATACGAACGCTTCTATTCTCGATTTACATCTCTCCATTGAAAATGGTGAAATAATTAGCAAAATATATGACAAGAGAGATGATTTTAATTTTGATATTGTTAATTATCCCCATTTAGATGGGGATGGGGGATGCTCCCCGAGCAACTTCTTATGGGGTCTAGGTGTCTCAACTTATTCATTATTATACAGCTTGTACTCAAGTTGAGGACTTTAATATTCGTAATCTTTGTATAACTAAAAAGCTACTCCATCAGGGCTACCGTTACCATAAACTTCGTAAAACCTTAGCAAAATGTTATTATCGTAACCCTGATCTTCTTTCCAAATAAAAAAGTTATTTAAGAACTCTACTGCGACAAAGACTATCACAACCTGACTTCTATGGTGACGTGAATTACAAACATCGTAAGATCCTTGATCATGATCACTTTTCTACTATCTTTGTTAAACTGGTTAAACTGGACCCATTTACAGTTCGCCACTATGCTTTTCTCTTTAACTGTGCGATGACCGGACAGGCTGTGGACCCTATGATGACGTCTACCTAAAGCCCAACAGGAGGTGACTTTTGATGTTTGTCTGCAATCTTGTCTTGTCGTGCCCTCAATGGTTTATTCTCTTTTTGCTCTGGCTTCTGCCAAGTCAATGCGTATCTTCTTTGTGGTTTTTTAGGCTATTGTTTTTTGTATTTGTTTTTGCCTGTTAATGCTGCCTTGTTGGTTAGAGAATAGTTCATGGCTGGGATTTCTTTATTTACACTGTCCCGTTTTATTAGGATGACAGTAGGGTACGTGTGAGGTTTGGTGCACCCTAGAACCTGGTTTAAACCCCAAGCGACATTTGTTGCCACTGACCCTTCCAACGCGGTAGCCCTCTTGTCAACCCTATTTGTGTTTGTGACGTGATATGCCTTTTTTTTTTTAACATGACCGTTCATGTTTGTCGTTTTGCTTGTTTTTGGGTTTACTGTGTTCTGTGAAAGCGGCATTTCCTGTTCGACTTTATACTTATTTCTAAATGAATTTGACATTGAATTCCTGTCAAGTATAGTTCTCTACCTGCCAAATATAATTGTATGATTGTATACAATAAACATACACAACGTCGTTAAAGCTACACAGTCCCTATTTAAAGCGAAATTCTGGCTTGTACCTTAGTGATGGTTGGTGTAACATTTCATAAAACTTATATATTAAAGTAAAAATAACATTTAGAGGAATAACTTGGACTGTGACACTACTCGATTATGTTAATGATTTATATTGCTCCGTTAATAAATATAGGCTACAATAACGAGTCTCCACAGCTCAGTTGTAGACATCTTGCATAGAAAACGAAATGCCATTGTTTCGAACCTCGCTTTTATTTCGCTTTTCGCTTTTATAATCATAAATATTTGAATGCAGTTTGTTGGCATGTATATGTAAAATATGTCATATTATTCTCCCGATTTAAGACATGGTGATCTAAATGGGACTGAATCAATCATACACTTGCCACTCTCATACCCTTTTATACTAATTCAGATCATCGGTGGCGCTTGCTTGCTTTTTTAAGACAAACGTTTAGAAGCTTAACTTCTTCTGCTTAAAATGAAACTGCATCCATTTTACCGAATACCGGACATTCTAATCAAGACAGACAGAAATACAGACATTTTCATAAATTAATCAATAAACAAAGACGAAAACATCACCGACGAACTACAATGTGGATGGTCAAACATCCTACAATAAAAATAGAATATGGTTCCGGTTTCTAATATGTTTCTGCACAAAGGGTCAAGACTTTCGTATTTACAAATCAAGAGTCGAATGTGCTCAAGACTAGAATTATACTAGTATCTACTCATTAACATCTCGATAAAGTACCACCTGCATATTTGATGATTTATTTTTTATGACCCTATCATTTTGCAACGTACTGCATGCTTGGTGGTGGACCCTTTTACAGTTCGCCACTATGCTTTCCTCTTTAATTGTACGATGACCGGACAGACTGTGGACCCTATGATGACGCCTACCTAAAGCCCATTGGGACGGTGGCGTTTGATGTTTGTCTATGATCTTTCTTGTCGTGCCCTTAATGGTTTATTCACTTGTTGCTCATTGTCATTGAGTACCTTCATTGTGGCTTTCTAGGCTATTGTCTTTTTGTATTATATTTACACGAGCATATTTGTGTTTTACTTATATTGCCTATTGATGCTGCCTTGTTGGTCAGAGATTATATCATGGCGGGGATTTCTTTATTTACACTGTCCTGTTTTATTGGGATGACAGTAGGGTAAGTGTGAGTTTTGGTGCACCCTAGAACCGGTTTAAACCCCCAGTGGCCTACTTTGCCACTGACCGTTCCAAGGCGGTAGCCCTATTGTCAACCCTTTTTGTGTTTGTGATGTCGTTTGCATTTATTATTTCTTTTGCCTTCTTGTTTGTCTGTTTGCGTGTTTGTTTCTGTGTTTTGTGGTTGACTGTCCTCCTTGAATGCTACTTTCCCTGTCCGATCTTTTATATTTCTTATTAGGTTAACACTGTTCTCATATTGTAATAATAAAATGAGAGATTAACTGTTCCACTCCTTAAACAGTGTATCCTTCGTACACTGTTTATGTAATTAAATACGTACCTGTATCTGTTCAGCTCTTTGCAAGTGACTTAAACCGAACAAGTCACTCAAAGTACCCATGTCATCACCTATGTTTTATATTCGTTTTCTTGGGAAATTTCGTATATTTGTTCAATGTTGTCTTGGTAAAACAGTTTGGAGTTTTTAATTTGTCTTCGTTATTCTACCTCAGCTTAAAATATAATATTTGGAGAAATATATTTAACTCTTTATTATCTACAAAACATTATTTGCGTTTAACACTTCTAAAAGCTAATTAAATAACGATTTCAAATATACAAGTTATGTAATAGAAACTAAACAGGACGCCGCACAGTTCAAGACAAATATTAAAAATTGCCTTGTGTCCCTTTATACCTAAGAACCAAACTGTCTATTTAGCATTTACCTTTATTAATAATTGCATATTCTCGGTATTCTTCCTTTCGCACATCTATCTACAGTATTGTGTAATGCTTGTTGCAACAAGGTCTACTGGACTTCTCATTGATGTCTCATACATAAATTTAAATCAACAAACAAATGTAATAAATCTGACGCAAATACAAAAATAGCAGACAGATACTATTCTCTTTAGAATTAATGGATTCATGGCACTTATTAGAAACCGTATCTTTTTAAATTCTTAAATGAGACGAATGTCAAAGGCGTAGGTGACATGAAATGCATAGAGGACCGACAATCTAGAGGTGTCCATTGGCATCCTACACGGGCTTTTAAAAAAAACACAACAGCTATGTATATGTGCGTTTTGTGACAAACCACTTGTGTAGTATTTGAAGAAATTTTGTTTTGACACATTTGAGAATTAACCATTGACAATGTCGAATTACCTACACTATAAATAAAATAAGAAACAAATGTCGACCCTTAACCCACCACCTCCTCCGGCTTCAGTTTTTATTGCATTTTTTTACCTTTCACTTTTTTTTCATTTTTCAAATTGATGGTTAGGCTCGGACCTATATGACTTAATAGTAGCTACGCCGATGAATGTTGTATACGATGTCCGACAACAACATACATTCGAGAAAAGTGTGATGTTGGCATTTAGCACCAGGTCAGCACATTGCACTTATAATTCAAAGTTTGTTAAATATTAACAAAGAGTCTTTGTATATCGTGCCGATCAAACCGATACATACAATACGATGACGTCAAGACAATGCTTTGACAAGTTAGCTATCCAATTTGATAGCAGTCTAGATCATCTGTTTTGTTTTAAGCCTAACTGCTGGAAGCGTTCTTTTAAAATCAAGTTGTAGCGGCGTCAATTTTATCGAAAAACTGGTACCGTTTTTGTTTGGCTGACACAGACACACAAGAAAGAAGTTAGAAAGACAAGGCACTATTTCATAAATCACTAAAACACAAAGAGAACAACTTCATCCTTTTATCGACGAACTAAATGTTGATAGTCTAACATACTATAATAAAAACAAACAAACATGTTTTAAAATGTGTTTCTGCACAAAGCTTATGTCCGTTGTTTTTAAAATCAAACGTCAAAGATGATCAATACTATTTTGATGTATGAATATAAACTTTATTATGTTCAAATCGTTATTAATTAGTAATAGATTAATTACTCTATTATTTATTGTGGATTATATGGCACCACTTATATGTTTAATAGTATGGTAAAATAACGAAGACAAATTTAAAACTCCGTGTTATTATCCAACTTGTCATGAAGATTCATAAGAGCAAGTTTAAATAAAAAAATGATAAAGGAATACTAGAGGTAATTATTTTAATACTCAAGAACTATAATTCAAGATTGCCTTTGTCCATTCAACATAGTTAATCTATAGGCAAGTGAAAACTGTATTTTCACTAGAACAAATCAATAATCCCACGCTTTTTTTTAAATAAAATGTTATAGGAGAAGATCATCATAAGTATTTTACTTTCGTTCTAATCCTTTTTCTGAGTATTTTACTTTCGTTCTAATCCTTTTCCTGCTAATGTGTACAGATTCCACACTGTAATAACAGTGAGAAATAAAATATGTTTAAACTAAATAAAAGCGTGTTTTGGGGATAGTGTTAACGCGTCCGTCTGTTCGTTACCATAAGTGTGCAAGAGTAACAGTGTGCAAGAGTAACATTAATTTTGGGCAGACCACCGCTCCCTACATACACACGCGCGCACAAACGTATGTCATACGAACGTACGCACGCACACACACACCTTACACACACATACACACACACACACACACACACATCAGGAACCCTGAGACGGGTTTGAAAAAGCAACAACATTGCACTCAACTGTGTATGAATAATCGTCTATAAAAGAAATATAAACAACATATAAAAGTTTTTTTAATTTTTCAAACTCCATTGACTAACCAGTGTTGAGAGGGTGCGAATTTAATTATTGTAAACAAAACTTATTTTTTAAATTACGTCTCAGATGAAACGCGTTGGTATTCCTCGAAGTGGTTCAAGTTATTGATTTGTTTAATATTATGTTTTCGAACTCGTTGTTTTCAATGAAATTTATAGAATTCACCTTTAATAAAGTAACTGTTCTGGTGACATTTTCACAGCATTTTATACCGCATTTGTTTATATGTATTGAATGATACGTCCTCTATATTGTACTTTTTACTTTATTTTTTTAAACAAAAAAATCAAAAAACAAACAACAACAAAAAACAACAAGAAAAAAACCCAACAAAAAACAACAACAAAAGGACCCCGCACCCACCACCCCAATGTTTATATTAGTCTGAGTGTATAAGTGACAATGACAATGACAATGAATATAAAGTGACACTGAAGAATGCAAATGAGAGATGGGAATACAGCTTTACATAGTTTAGGAAAATTCGACAGAATACTTAAACACTATACAGATATATTCTTCTCTTGGGGACGTACGGTGATCCCAGTTCAGTTACAGTCACAACACGGGATACAGCTGTTTTAACGACATAATAGTAGGTATAAAAGTCGAACTGGAAATGTAGCCTTCACAGAACAATGTCAGCCAAAAACATGCATTAACACATAAAACAAATACAATGTTGGAAAGAAGCAAGGCACGTGACATCACAAACACAAAATGGTTGACAATAGGGGTACCGCCTTGGAACGGTTAGTGGCAAAACATCCGCTGTTGATCTAAACCAGGTTCTATGGTATACCAAACCTCCCTCTTATCCTATTGTCATCCCGTAAGAAAATCCCCGCCAGTTATATAATTTGCAAACAAGGCAGCATTAATAGGCAATATAAGTATAACATTAAATATGCATATAAAACCCAAAAGCCACCAAGGCACCATAAAGGTAGTAAATGGATTGGCAGACGCCAAATCAAACAAAAAGAACAAACCATTAAGGTTACGATAAGACCATATTTGAGACAAACACCAAACGCCACGGTTATTAGAAACCGTATCTTTTTAAATTCTTAAAAATGATTTAGGTAGACACCATCATACGGGCCACAATCTGTTTGGTCGGGTTAATATACATATTACGTCAAGACGCCATTGGTGCTCTCACGTGTACAATCGTTACGTTCTTGCAGCTATTTTAGAGAGAGAGAGAGAGAGAGAGAGAGAGAGAGAGAGACAGAGAGAGAGAGGGACCGGAATGGTACAGACGCTGCGTTTATAAAACAGTCTCTCTTCTCACCGCTGCGGTTTCGACACCCACTGCGTGGTCGACTTGTTAGTGCCGATTCTTTCGGATGGAGGGAGTTATACAGCACTGGTTCTATCCATTGGAAAATGATGATGGTCTGCTTCCACCACGAAAAAGAAAGACCGTCATATATAGCCTAAAATGTGCTAAAATGCACATAACCCATCGACATGCTATATCAACATTTCCAGTAACAATATGGTATGACAATTGCGAAATGAACACTATAATGTATCTTAAATTGAATAGCACAGCTTAGTGCTTTTTCGAGCCTCACCGGCACCGCTATATTTTTTGGTGTGCCTTATATAATTCCTTAATCTCTTTCGAATTATCCGAATGTTGACGTTAAGCAGGTTAAGAAAATGAAATTAAATGTTGTTTATCGGCAATTTAACACAGTATATGTAAATTAGGATCGCCCCAGATAATGGGGAAGGATACATAAAAAAATAATTAGGAATCAGGGAACTTGCCATTCTCGTACTAACGAACATATTTCTATAGTTCTGTAACATGCTCGGAGGATAGACTCCGATACACGGGACCGACCATCCGACGGAGGAGAACTATTTAAAGTTGTTTGATGGTTACAGAGGGGCACGTTTCTCGAATTCTTATATACCCACTTTCTCTAAAAGCGTCTCATATGATACCGTATGGAGGCCGATAAACAATGTTTACAATTGAATTCAGTTGCAGTGCTTTACCCACCATCTCGTACTGACGAAACAAACACAAATAAGTTCCAACCAAAATCGTTTTAAGGAAATAATTACTAGTCGGAGTCATTGTTCTGCGCCTCGCAAATTGCTTTCAGTTTTGAATCAAAGGATACCAATTACTTCTAGCGATAGTAATGGCGGACTGTGAAAGTGTGAATAAAAGTGATTTTTGCTTAAATATGTAACTTAAATAACGAAATGAATTGATAAAAGTAAGTGAACATGAGTTTTTGAATTTATTAAATATTTAACTGAGTAAAGAAGTACGGAATAAAGGCTATATACGGACATTAATTATATGTAAATCCTACACGGTTGTCTTGCTATGTGAAATGGTATTCTGTATTATCGCAGGCTCGCGGCCTTTTTAAAGTAATCTCCCGGCAAAGGAACTGGGCCAGGTCAATTGTCAATTTTACGTTAATCTGTTAATAAGGTAGTTGCATATATCACTTATATGCCGTACGTTTAATAAAAATTGTTAGGTCAAATTGCGCTTGGCAGTGAAAGACGTCTGCCTAGGAACATAAAATGCATCTCAACAGGTCGTTAATTTTAATATTGTTTTATATGGAACTCGTTTGTAAAATGAATTTATTAAACTATACATTTTTGTTTCATACATTCTAGAATTACAAATAGTCTTGCTTCACAGTGACACTATTTTTGAATGCCATTCATCAACTTCTGCATGCTTGCCAATTCCAACAATCGGCACTCAGAGTCTTGTATCAATATTAGTACAAGATGAGACAGAGATGCATGCATTGTTGTGCTGGAGATGGTTTGAGTAAATACGGAAAACTCAGTATGTTGGAATCAATATGGACAGAACAATCTGACGTTCACTAGATTATTATATTCATATTTAGGTTCTTGCGAGCCACAATATGTTAAGTTTTAAACTACAGGAGTATGATTTAGATTTTGTGTTGAATGTTAGTATGTAATATTACCGCCATATTTGGCAGAATCATCTTCGTTAATATAAATAATTAATTTGAAAGTCATCCTCAAATAAAATGTTATGCGGCATTTTCATCCTTTGTTTGCACACACAATATCTGGGTTATAAATAAAACATTTGGTACCGCACAAACCATATACTTATACAATATTTACAATATTTGGGACTATTCTGTTATCCGATGTTGTACACTGAATAATAATTATAATTATTACGTTGAGTCGACATATAACATAAATAGAGGGGAACACTTTATCGATAGTATACCCTTCAGTCAGTACCTTGTATACCCTTCAGTCAGTACCTTGTATACCCTTCAGTCAGTACCTTTTCGCCTCTCATCGCAGTAGGTCCGACTTGGTGCTCGATTTTTTAGTGAGAAAACGATTCTTACATCGATTTTTTAGTGAGAAAACGATTCTTACAGTTCATATAATTGTATCAGTTATGTTCTTACAAATCGGCATTTATTTTGCAGCTTCATTTATTTCTAAAAACTCTTTATTTAAAGAATGAATCTCATTGCGTTTTGGTAAAGCTTTGTTAAGTTTGTTATTTTTTTCTACTATCGTTTTAGATTGAATTGGATTTTATAGTCGCATTAACAGCTAAGGTCATATGGCGACATTCCAGCTTCCATTGGTGGAGGAAGACCCCAGGTGCCCCTCCGGGCAATTTTCGTGCACGGGCGGGCACCTGGGTAGAACCACCGACGTTCCGCAAGCCAGCTGGATAGCTTCCTCACATAAAGATTCCTAGGCCCCTGAGGGATCGAACCTACAGCGGTGAGGGGCAAGTGATTTCAAGTCAGAGACGTTAACCACTCGGCCACGGACGCCCCTCATCGTTTAGAACAAGCATTTTCGAAACTATGAGGTTTTACTCTTCCTACCCAACACACAAGCCCCCACACCCGAAAACATGTCAGAATGGTAATTACACTTTCGGTATCTTTTTCGATAACGGAGAAGTAGTACACATGTATACTCAGTATATTTAAAAAAAAACGCAACATTTTTGATTTTCGATTATTTTCAGGCCCCTGTTTTTTGTTCAAATCAATATTGCATTTTATGTTAGTACACGTCCTTTTTTCCCAAAGGTTAACATATTGGTGATAAAGTGTTGCATACAATTTGCTCTACTTCTTTCAGTTAAAACACATTTTGCACGAGGATCTTTACATATCTAGAAATTCTAAAAATACCAAGTGTTGCGTTTTTCAAATGTACTGAACGTACTTGCCCGTTTGACATTCGATACGATTGAAATAACTCTTGCCCGGTTGACATTCGATTAGACTAAATAGCTTGCATAGTCACATAAATAAATGTACCATTACACTGCTTGGAGTAAGTAATATTTAAATCCCACTTCATGGCGAAAAGCATACTGAAGAAGCTAATTTTTATCCGATCTTAACTCACTTGTATCATGCAGCATGCAGCAGAACGTATTATATACTCGGCAAAAAAAGTTTTGGACCAGGGTATATAAAGTCATATAAAAATAAAACTAATGGACAGAATTTAAGTATCTTTTTTTAGTAACAAAGGTCTACCCTACCCGGTTACTTTGATACCAGAATCATTAAATTCCAAACAAGATTTGATTTTAAAAAAAGATCGCAAACACACAAAGGGTCTGTAAAAAATGTTGCAAAGTTCATACAAAGTAACAGTTACGGACACATTCGAGCAACCAATAAAAAGATTATTATTTTTTCACAAACTTTCATTGTAAAAGATGATTATTGTTGATTGTTGATCTATTGTGAATTATCAACTGAGATAATAAGGGTTATGTTCGAATGTCATGGTTCAGCGATCATTGTACGGGTTCGAACACTGCCATGGTCCAAAACTTTTTTTACAGAGTATACATAATAAACGGTTTGATGTGACATGAAGCATCCAAATAAAAAACATACATTGGAAAATATGTCCGGCCATTGTATTCTACAGAATATGCTATTCAACAGCCCAGTATGGTTCCGGGGGCCCGTTTGGTTCCGGGGCAAAGAATAGGGTCACTGTAGATCGCCCACCTCCCACAAATTCATGTTTATTTTATACTTTTTTGTTCATGTTCATCATGACCCCTGCATTGTTTCAGGTGCCATCTCGCTCAAGTCACTAGAGCAGTGGGAGAAAAACAATAAACGTGTTTACAATATGATTTGCAGCAATTCTGCTTTTCTGCAGGTGAGAAGGTTCTAGGCCCATTCTCAATATGTTATCTCGATGTACAGGAGGATGAGCCTGGTATATTCATTCCTGTTAGGCGCCATATAACCTTTCATGTGTTGGTGCGCCTTAAAATCCCAATTCAATGCAATTCAATTCAATGCTTAGTTGATTTTGTTTTGAGCCACGATTAGTGACCCGTTTATTATATATTAACAAAGGTAATTTACATTGTGATGTATACCATTACGTGGTCCGAGCATTATCGTTCATACCCCATCATACTTCTCCAAGAAGCGAAAACGGGGTTGGCTGGGTTATGAAATAAAACCTTAATTTCGGCTTAAAAAGCTTGCATACGGTAAAATTATGACAATAAATAGGTAATTTTAAACAGGTTATCGCATTTCTTCAGTAAAAATGTTTTTTGTCGAAATATCCGTTACAAAATCCTGCTAATATAAGTTTTCCCATCGCGTAATGGAATTAAGACGGGACCGAGTAATGGAATTAAGACGGGACCACGTAATGCAATAATATTAATTACGTAAGTTTCGCAAAATACTTTAATAATACATAAAGGTGCTAGAGTGTTCACAATGCAGAACATGGCATTTTTCAGAAAAAACAAGGGCCATAACTCCGGTGTTACTGATACGATTTGGCTGGTTTTCAAAATTGTCTGAGCTTTCATCAATATTAACAATCTTTGCGATTTTGGTAAAGATCAAATAATAAATGAAGGTGCTAGAGTAATGTGGTATTTTTTAGCAAATCAAGGGCCATAACTCCGGTGGAACTAATCTGATCTGGCTGGTTTTCGAACTATCCGAGCTTTCATTTATACAAAGATCCGGGAAAAGTTCGGTAAATATCAGATTAATAATGAAAATGCTAGAGTGTTCACGAGGCAAAAGTTAACGAACGGACGGACGCACGACGGACAACTCGTCATCCCACAAAAACGAAAGACCATTGTTTCGAACTTCGTATTTTCTGCTTTTTTCCTATATTAAATATATTTGAATGCGGTGTGTTGGCATATGTATGAAAAATATATCATATTACTCTCTCGGGTACATACAGTTTTATGGTCCTCTAAATGCGTTAGCCGAGAATCAGTCATGTGTTATATTAGTCTATTAATCTAAACCATCTGCGACGCTAGACAAACATTTAGAAACATTCTTCTAAAACAATGAAACGGCCTCAATTTTAGCGAAATATTTGTTATTGGCTGATACATCCATCCAAGATAGACACAGCGACAGAACAATAATGCACTTTTTCATAAATTAATAAATGTAAAACGAAAACTTCACCTACGAACTTAATATGGCTGGTCAAACATATTATAATACAAACAAAATACAGACATATGGTTCCGGTTTCAAATTTGTTTGTGCATAAAGAGTATAAACGTTTGTATTTACAAATCAAGAGCAAAGTAATACTAACATTTATCCATTAACATGCTCAATAAATCAACCATCGGCAGCTTTGATCTATTTAATTAGGTTAACCATGTGCTCATGCTGTAAATGTACAGTTCAAGAACTAATGTCCTGCTCATTAAACAGTTTATATTTCATAAACTATTGTTTATAATTAAATGTTTCCCTGCATCTGTTAAGCGGTTTGGCTATTGTAAAAAACGCGTACAGGCCGCTCAAAGAAGGTACCCAAGTAACCTATATGTTATAATCGTGTTTTTGGACAATTCCGTATATTTGTTTCTATTGCATGTGTTTTGTATCTATGTATTAAACTAACGTTAAAAGGGATACATGGTAATTTTGAAGCATTTATTAATCACAAGAATGACAACCTCGATTTAGTAATCCAGTTTCATTTTAAATTTGAACCTGCTTGTCAGTATTGTAAATGTATATATAACATGTTTATGTATGATAGTGAACAATGTATATAATTAAATATATGGTAAAAAGTGAGGAGTTTTCAATTTGTCTAAGTTATGTTATCTCAGCTGGAAATATATTTTAGAGAATTATAACTAACGATTAGTTATATGCAAAAAACAATTTGCGTTGAACAATTAAAATAAATATTGAAAAGTGGATCCCTTGGAAACAAGAGATAAATGTAGCAGACTCGGTTTTGTTGAGTCTGTTCATGAGGGTTAATGTGTAGTGCAACACCTCTCACGCCTCCTAGCACCCATTATTAAATAATGATTTTCAAATATACAAGTTTTGTAATACAAACTAAACGGGACACCCCGAGATTTAAAAAATATATTCAAAGATTGCCGTGTGTCCCTTTAATATATTAGTACCAAAATGTCAACGTAACCTTTAATTGCATATTCGCGGTATATTTCCTTGTACATCATTATGTATAGTCTTTTTTGAATGATGTTTGGATTGGCTAATTGAACACTCTCCAAAACCGTGCACACAAGTCAACCACGTTATTGTATTAAATCATTTTTCATTTGTTGTTTTCTTGATCATTAGTAATACGTAAATAACTAAATATGCCGAGTATGTGTAGTATGATATATAGGGTGTTGATATAAATATAGATATAACAATCGAATAGGAAAAGTAGCATTCAAGGACGACCGTCAACCACAAACACACACAGAAACAAAGATGACTAAAATGCCAAATAAGACATCACAAAACGCAAAAGGATTGACAACAGGGTTACCGCCTTGGAACTCTCATGGCAAAAAACAGGCTTAAACCCGGTTTTAGGGTGCACCAAACCTCGCTCTTACCCTGTCGTCATCCCGATAAACGGGACAGTGTAAATAAAGATATCCCCGCCAGGTTATTTCTCTAACAAACAAGGTAGCATTAATAGGCAGTATAAGTAAAAACACACCAATTGTCATGTACATATAATATAAAAACAAAAGCCTAGAATTCCACAAAGCAAGTACTCGATGACTTGGCAGAAGCCGGAACAATAGGGGAACAAACAGTTAAGGGTTCGACAAAACAAGATTTAAACAAACATCATAGGGTCCACAATCTGTCCGGTCATCGCACAACCAAAGTGGAAAGCAAATGTAAATGGGTCAACCACTAAACATGCAGTGCGTTGCAAAATGATAGGGTCATAACCTCCTTTGATAAACATTTTAACAGTCTTATTAAAGATTTATGAACGTGATTATGACCAAGGATCTTAGGAAGTTTGTAAATCACATCACCATAGATGTCGGGTTGTGATAGTCATTGTCGCATAAGCTTTCTTAAAAATAATTTTGTATTTTAAAAGCAGATCAGTGTTAAGGTAATACAATTTTCTAAAGGTTTTTCGAAGTTTATGGTAACGGTAGCCCTTCTTGAGTAGCTTTCTAGTCATACAAATACTACTAGTATCAAAGATGATCAAGATTACTTTGATGAATCATGATAGAACGGTATTCTGGGTGTAACACATTGGTTTGAAAAAGACAAGTTAGGTGAATTGTAACAATGTCAAAGAACACATTTAACGCTAGAGAAGCTTGAAGAATATAACTTTAACACTATTTCATTGAAGATATATTACAATATATGTATTAAACATCACACTATTACTAGCAGCATATGTCATTGTATTGAACTACATTAGTTACAGTTCTGTCCATTGTGGCTGTAAAATGTATGTGATTATCGGTTTTAAATTGTAACAATAAATTTGTTGGTGGGATGGACAGAAATTAATTCTGGTCGGGTTTTCTCGTTTTCAATTACGTCTCAAAGGAAACGCGTGGGGATTCCTAGACGTAGTTCTAGATTTGTTTAATATTATTGTTTCTGTATTTTCTATCTCATTGTTTTAAATGAAATTATGGAAGTTAGTTTTTCACGGCAAAGTTTATAGCATAGAAATTAATTCTGGTCGGGTTTTCTCGTTTTCAAATACGTCTCAAAGGAAACGCGTGGGAATTCCTAGGCGTAGTTCTAGATGTGTTTAATATTATATTTTCTATCTCATTTTTTGTAAATGAAATTATGGAAGTTAGTTAGTTTATAGCATTTTTCGACCCGTTAACGATTTTTAGAAACATGTATTAAATGAAATGTCCTCTGTATTGTACATTTGTTTCCAGTTTGAGTGATCCATCAACTGTTATACTATGATCATGTTCCACCGGAAATTAAACAAAAACTACACGGCTTCATGTTATGTGAATGATCATGCTGATAATAACAACGTTTATATCAAATATGATTTTTTTTTATTTGAAAATTCGGCTTTATTGCGCCTATCTAATAAACAAATACACGAAGAAGACGTGTATGTTTATACGATTTACAAGTCCGGAAATACGACAGTTCTTTATGGTGATAATGCATTATTTTCCCTAATGTTCATATATTATTTCTTGTTGTCTGCGTGTATTATGAAGTGACAATGCCGATGACTAAAAAGTGGCACTAAAGAATGCAAATGAGAGATGTGAATATAGATACATGTATACAAAGTGTAGGAAAAACCGTTAAAATGCTTTAGAACTATACAGATATTCTTCTCTCGAGGACGTATGTTGATCCCCAGTTATAGTTGCTAGGATACAAGTGGTACAACTGTTTTAAGACAAACATGTAGGGATACAAGTCGAACAAGACATATAGCTTCCACAGAACAAAAAACATGTATGGACACAACAAACAAATACAATTTTAAAAGGAAGCCAGACATGTGACATCAAACGGGTTGACAATAGGGCTACTGCCTTGGAACGGTCAGAGGCAAAATATCCGATGGGGGTTTAAACCAGTTAAACCAGATTCTATAACGCACCAAACGTCACTATTACCCTATTGTTATCGCAATAAAACGGGACATTGTAAAAAAGAAAACCCCGCCAGGTTATATACTCTAACAAAAAATGCAGCATTCATATGCAATAGCAGTATAACACTTATATGATCAAATATATCTGAAGATAAAAGCTACAGGCCTAGAAAGCCACAATACAAATATTCATTGACTTGGTAGAAGCCAGAGCAACAAGAGCATACACCGCTAAGGGTATGACAGGACAAGATCTAAGACAAAACTCAAACGCTACAGTCATTTCGGGATTTAGGTAGAAGTCATCATAGGGTTTACAATATGTCCTGTCAGGTTGATAAAAACATGACGTTGAAAAGCCATTGGTGCTTTCTTTTTTTATTTGTTACGTTCATGCAACTATTAGACAGAGAGAGAGACAGAGGAAGAGAGAGAGAAAGAGAGAGAGAGAGAGAGAGATTGCATCTTTGGCAGAGATGGTAAAGATGCTGTGTTTGAAACCTTTTCGCCTCTCACCGATGAGGGTTCGAATCCCAATGGGAGCTCGACTTGTAAGTGAGAAAGTGTCGATTCTTATGGATGGCGGGAGGTATACAATACTGGTTCTTCCCATGAAAGTGTTGGTGGTCTGTTGTTTCCTACACGAACATATCATATCGACCGTTATATATATATATATATATAGCCTAACTGTGCAATCATTCGTGAAATGGAGCAGAATATTTTAAATCATTACATTTTATGAAAGGGGCATGACCTTGCATTGGATAATTGACAAGGAGGAACTGTATAAAGTTGTGACCATATTTCAGTATTCTGCGAAGTTATGAGCTAGGTTAGGTTGCAAGTTAACTTCATATGAAAAGAGGCATAACTCTGCCGAAATGAAAGTCACCTTTATTGAACATAATGCAGGTAAAAATGTGACAGACGGACGGATGAACGGGCGACGACGAAAGACGTCAGAAAAGTGGTTCCACAGTGTCAGCTACTAGTATGCTGCGCAGTCGACACGAAATGCGCTTAAAATGACGAAATGTAGGTTGGAGACTATCCCACGAGCGCATTGAAATTGAATGATGTTTATAGCTCTTCGACACGGTATATGTTATTTAGAATCACCCCAGATAATGAGAAAGGATACATAGGAATCAGGGAACTTGCCCTACTCTTAGTAACGCATACATTTCTTTGGTTCTTTGATAGACTCGTGACCGCCCGGTTTACGGAGGGGAACCATTTGAAGCTATACTATGGTAACATTAAGGCACTTTTCTCGGATTCTTATATACGCCATCGCACTATGGACGACTCCTATGATACAACATGTAGGCCGATAAACAACCTTTTCAATTCAGTTCTATTTACCACAGGCTCGTATTGACAAAATAAAGCTTATTGAAAACAACCCCAGCTAAGATCCAACCCAAATAAGTTCCAACACAGTTGTTTTAAGGAACTAATTAATAAAGTCGGATTGATTTTCTGCTCCTCAAACGTTGTTTTCAATTATTGAATCCCCAAACGCCAATGTCTTTTAGCGATAGTAATGACGGACTGTGAACGTGTATTTTTTTGTATTTTTGAGAATTTAGCTCAAATAAAGAAATGAGTTGAAAAAGTAAGTGCATTAAGTTCCTAAATTTATTAGATATATAACGGGTATATACTGAAAGGAAAAAGAAACGCATAATCAAAAAATTGCCTATACTATACTATTAGATACACCTAATTCTACGTAATATTCCAGATATATCTCAACATGTTTTGTACAAAAAAGGCTACAACTAATTACAACAAAATGGACAACTCTGTCATGTAGTAGACCTTTTAATCAAAGTATACTTTGTTACACGAAATTCATAAATGTTGAAATTTCTCTTGAAAAAGTTAAGCCATTTCAGCAATTGTGTTTAGAGATTGCAACGTTTAAAACCTAAATTTGCTCACCTGCTTGAGCCAAATGCGCATTTTGTCGATAATGAAACTTTAAAAGAGTAACCATTGGTGTGTTCGGTGCTGTTTAAACCTTCTTTTCGAAAGGACATGTACCATTCGATTAGCAGTAGCATATTAAACATACAATACATACAGGCTCGTAGCTGGGTCCAAATTTGAGTTACGCACTTCCGCTAGTGGGGTCCGGGAGCATGCTCCCCGTGATTTTGTTTTTGCCAGATGATCATAGGTGAGTTTTGGCGTATATATCATAGCAACTTTAAGCCTATTTTGACTGCTATTTTAATACACATTGAAATCAGAAGACAAAATTAAATCATGTACGGCATACGGAACTTTAATACAACTGACCCCTCCCACCCCCTCCCCTTCAGTTTTTATTACGTTTTTCGCATTTTGTTCGATTTTGATTTTTTCGGACATTGACAAATAATTGTACGCACGTGCGTAGGTGCGTAAGCCCAGCTACGCGCCTGACATAGCGGAAATACCCATTATGCGTTTCTTTTTCCTTTCCGTATATAACTGAATAAGAAGTACGGAATAATGGTCATACAAGGAAATGTATAATGAGTAAACCTACGCGGTTGCAATGTTTTGTGAAAAGGTATGGTGTATCCTCGCGGGCTCGAGGCCTATTGAAGGTAATAAATACAACTATCTTCCTCAAAAGGAACAATACCAATTGCAACTTGTTCGTATAGGTTAATAGTTTAATGAGGTAGTTTCACCAAGCTCTTCCATACGTCATATACACGTATAATAATAGTTGCTTGGTAACTCGGCGGATAAGTTGACAGTTTACGCTTGGGAGAGTGCGACGTCTGCGTGCGAACATAAACTAAATCCCAAAAGCTCGTTAACTGAATAATGGTTTTATATGAAACTCGTTTGTAAAATGATCCAAGACTCTCCAATAGCTGGTCAATTCAATATACAAAATGAACTCACAAAACAATATTTTTCATACATTCTAGTATTACAAATTGTATTGCTTCACAATGACACTATCTTTGACATTCATCTTCGTAGATGGCTTTAATTGTACCAGTAAGGTATGAACAATTGCCGGTTCTGTAAATTTATTTCTGCATGCTTGCCAATTCCAACAATCGGCGCTCAGAGTCTTGTATCAATATTAGTAGTAGATGAGACAGAGATGCAGGCATTGTTGTGCTGGAGATGGTTTGAGTAAATACGGACCACTCAATAATTTTGAATCAATATGAACAGAACAATCTGACGTTCACTAGATTATTATATTCATATTTAGTTTCTTGACGGCATAATAAGTTAATGTTTAAACTAAACGGGTATGATTTAGGCTTTGTGTCGAGTGTTTGTGTATAACATCACCGTCAAACTTACTAGAAACACCTTCGTGAATTTAAACAGTTCATTTAAAATTCATCATCTAGTACAATTTTATTCGACCTTTTAAGAACTTGTTTTCATACACAGTACCCGGGTTATAGATAAACCATTTGACACCGCACGCGCAATATTATACCATATTTTAAATTGGGTCCATGCTGATTTCCGATATTTAACATTTCTTAATAACTATAATTATTATGTTGAATCGACATGCGGCGTACACAAACTGTAGCGATATTATATATTTTGATTAAGAAGCTACTCCGTGGCCGAGAGGATAAAGGCGCCGAGTTTGAGACCTTCTCGCCTTCCACTGAATTCCTGCGAACTCGACTTATAAGTGAGAAATTGTCGATTCGTACGGATGGGTGGAGATATAAAGTACTAAGAGGGTGGTCTGTGTCCAACACTAAAAATTGACTGCCATATATGCTGGAAAATGATGATAAACACCAAACATTTTTCACTAAAAACTTAAATGAAAATATACAACCCACTCCAACCTAACAAAACAAGAACGTGTATAAACAGTATTTTTTATAGATTACTAAACAGCTATACACCTGATACAAATCACTCTCGAAAGAACGGGTGTGAGCTTCGGCGTAGTTTTAAAGTGGGAGAAAACTGGAGAACCCGACACTATTACACGTGTTCTACCGTACGACAACCGTACTCTCTTACTACGCCAACACGAGGAATGCACCCCGGGATACATTCTTGAGAAGCGAGCACTACACTTACGAAATCTTTTTTATATAAGAGCAGTCACGCCATTCAAATTAAACATGTCTCATCACACCTACCTGTATTTGTATTGAGCAAACTTCCAGAACTATGCATAATTGTATATTCCCTAGATCTGGATTCTAACATGATATTTCCAATATGCAGCTGAAATCCTCCTTTTTATAACCAACTTAAAAAAAGGATGAGTTATCCGTTATTTCAGTGTGTTTAATATTGTTACAAAAAGCAACAGCAACTTATCACACTGTTTCGAAGCTGGTGTATGTTTCTCAATGTTAGAAACGCAACAACATATACCGAATTCACACAGAGGCTAAATCAAGTAAAAGACACGCACAGTGATTTAAAACACGCAATGTTCCAATTTAAATGGATTCAGAAATAAATAAAATGTGCCTTTACACTGCTCCTACTGATACAATAGTTTGCGCTTCATTTGTCCCTGTCACGTACTGGACAGAAGTAAGTAATATCTAAATCCCAATTCATGGCGAAGAGCATACTGGAGCTATTTTTCATCCGGTCCTTCGTTAAGTGTTAACTTACTTGTATCGTGCATCAGAACGTATTAGACATAATAAACGGTTTGATGTGACAAGAAGCATCCAAATAAAAAACATACATTGGAAAATATATCAGGCCCTTGCGTTATACATGTTTTTTTTTTCAATTATTAAAATAAATTTAAGCAGCAATGCATAGTCTGGCTATATATGCTGGCTTGACGATACTATTGAATTTGTATTATAATTTTTATTTGTGGAAACTGATTTTTAACGAATGAAAAATATAAATTCTCAATTAACCCGTGAAAATAAACTGATTTATTCATCGCTGCAGTGAAACAATAATCACCGAACACAAATACAATTACTAAAAGGTTTTGTTCCTACATATATCATAAATCCACAACATGATTTCGCTGAAAAGTAATAGATTATCCAATTACAAATATGCATTTACATTTTACATTTTATTGTTTATATATAATGTATACATACGTTATGTATTCAACAGCAAATCCAATGATCACAACCACGTAAACGTATATTCCAAATCCAGAAGCACAAGTTACACCTTGACTGATCAGGAACACTCTAATCTTGAGAACGTGTGCGCTTTCAAACACAGATCAGCGCATAATCCCAATACATGGTAATACATCCAATCCATACGGATTATTTATAACATGTCCATACAGCATCAGTGGTAACAATACATAGAGACACAAATTGAATCAAACTGTATCGGCAATTAACGTGCATGAAACTATAATGTGGCTTGGAAGTATTGGAAATATTCTATGGCATGTCCTGTAAACTGCAGGATGTACGTACTATTTGCTATTAGATGAATGGCGTCGATAATTATAATTTTAATACTTGTTATTTTGTTTCTAAGTCGAGTACATTTGCATTGGCGTGGATATTTAATACAGTTGAAAGGAGTGTGAACTCTGAATTGCCTATTGACTTAACACTTATATATTGAAGGGCAGCATGTTATCGCATCATTGTCAATGTCTTGCCCTGCATTGAAAACGGCATCGTTCCAAAAGAATTTACCGATACAGCCTTGCTATGAGGATCTTTATACATCGACATAACGATACTGTTTAAAATAATACACTGTACGTAAAGTCAGGAAAAACTGATCCTATAGAAACCACATCACCAAATCGCAATGGCACCGTAGGTCCACACCGTCAAACGAGAAAAGTAAATATACAATGAACAAAACAATACACAGCAACACAAAGAAAGGTGAAGGCAGGGTTTTCGTCTGGAAACTGTCAGTAGGCAATATGGCCTACTGGTGAGCCTAAATCAATTTAACCTCTCTATTATCCTAGCTTTACTCAACCTCGCTATTATCCTATCTTTAGCGCCCACATTGTGTTTATAAAAGTACATTCCATCACCAGAAATCTCTAACAATAAAAATCAACATTGACATTGGCAAACGATACTCTTAAAATGTGTTGTAAAGATATGTGAGCCGCAACACATGAAAACGTCATAAAGTAACAATTGATGACGTCGGCCGGTAATCAGTTAATTACTAATCAAATTTCTCAGTCGTCACTTCCATGTTTTACCTAATTATTATATCATAGGGAATATGTTTTCTTAATATAAATAGTTGATACTATAGAAAATGATAAATGTTTATCTCTTATTTTGTTGTTGTTTAATCAACGACGTCATCCAAGACACCGACGTCAACGTCAAAATTAATGGCGAGTACAATCTTTAATTTTCAAATTGAGATAAAATCATTTTTAATTGAGATATCAACATAAAATAAAGAGATTTTTAAAGAGAAAATCACCTTGTTTCATAAACATCAAAAAACATAAAATGTCAACATTTTGTCTGAAGGGTCGTTTTCGCATGTTTCGGCTCATATATATTAAACATCCTACTTGCAAATACGTAACGCTTAGAAGAAAAACAGTATGCGTTAGTGTAAGAATATTGGTATTATATTTTCGTGTTTTTTTATATCTAAAACGAACAATGATGATTATAAAGAGCGTGTAAAAGCAACATTGATTATCTCTGATATAGTAACAAGGCATTAGATAACACATTAATCACCAGTGCGTTTGAGATAAATACAACGACGATACTGATATGACAAGATAGTTTTATCCTTTAGATTATGGGAAGTGTCGCTGTACCTCAATTGAAAATTCGCGTCAATTAAGAAATAGAACATCGTTTACGGTGAATTATGGCAAGTGAAATTATCGTTTACAATTGAACGACAAACCGTGATATATTATACGACAATTAACCGTAAACGATGTTCTATTACTATTCTAATACCCCTATAATGCGAAAATAGTCCACACAACTGAACTATTTTTGATTTGCGTACTCTCCTAACGTTGCAAAAATTACACTGATATATCGTTGAATATAACGAGATATTCTAAACTAGGCTACATAGTGCGGGTGTATTAGAATTTATCTTTAAAGACCTATTTCCAGCATATAGTATTTTGGAGTGATGATGGGGTAGGGTGGGGGAGAATGTATAGATAATTCACTCTTGGGCATACAAATGCGTGAGAGCATGGTGTTATTCAACTTTTAGTCAGATGTGAGTTGTTATTTGCTGTTTTTGATAAAGATAAAAATAATGTAACCATACATGTTTATATTTGTGTATGATATATCTGCGTCTTATTTCAGACTAAGCATTTTAATGGTATGTCGTTTGTTTCGCAACTCTGACAATATTGTGCATGCCTTTTTACTGTAGTTCGTAAATATGTCCCATTGTCGATTTCAGGTAATGCGTAAACATACGGGGGAGGCACTTCCTACACAACCATCAAACTCAAATTACATAACAATAATTACACTTTTGCAACTAAAAAACAGAAAGTGACTATTTTCTTGTCGGTCTGTGTTATCACCGAATACGTAATACTGCTAAAAGTAGTTCTGCGGGTGAGAGAAATGTCTCGCAAGAAAAGTTGTTGTGCGAGTAATTCGAATATAATTATTTCTTTTTTTACGTAGGCGCAAGCATTCATAGAACAAAGCTTCATCTTAACGGCACATTGCGGAATAAATGCAGAATATTGATTTGATTTGATTAATTGTACACTACCAAAAATCCATAACGTGATATACACGCGAAAAAAGTAACGTGAAATTCACGTTAAATTCACGTGAATTTCACGTGAAAAGTTAAAAATTCACCAACGTCAACTAACGTGGACTTAGTTTTAACGCGAAGTTCATTTGAAAATGTAAACCATTCAAAACGTCAATGTGTTTTAACTTCACCTGAACAAATTATAAAACAGAGAACTTGTAGAAAAGCAAAATATTGTTGTCTTTTTTTATTACATGCTATTTGATTAATATCAAGTAATTGTGATTGCCATTGCATAGTACTGGTGATCTTGATTGTTAACAAAAAAACTAGCTTCATATTTCCCCACTGAAAATTATATTTCTCGATCCATTATTATACCCCCGCAAACGAAGTTTAATGGGGGATATATAGGAGTCACTGCGACGGGCGTCTGTCGGACGGTCTGTTGAATCTACTGCAAACTACCGTTTTCAAGATATGGAATTGAAACTTTGCATACGTGATCAGCATGAAGTGTAGATGTGCGTGATACAATTGTGGTGTGGCTCGCTCAATTCCATTCAGAGTTATTGCCCTTCCACTTAGTCAAAATTCTGTCGGTCTGTCGGTCGGTCGGTCTGTTGAATCTTGTGGAGCGAACTACTTCTACCGTTCTCAAGATACGGAATTGAAACTTTGCGTACGTGATCAACATGAAGTGTAGATGTGCAGAGTTATTGCCCTTGCACTAAGTCAAATTTGCTATATTCAGCATATGCAATATTGTGAAGCGAACTACCTTTACAGTTTTCAAGATATTTACGTGAAACTTTGTTTACATGATCAACATGAAGAGTAGATGTGTGTGACCTAATTTTGGTTTGTTTCACTCAATTCCAGTAGATTTATTGTCCTTGCACTTAGTCAAATTTGCTATATTCAGCATATGCAATCTTGTTGAGCGACTTCTACAGTGTTCAAGATATTGAATTGAACCATTTTTTTTTCAATTTCTATATTCATCATATGCAAGCTTCTGGAGCAAACTTCTTCTACAGTTTTTAAGATATGAATCTGAAACTTTGTATATATGATCAAAATGAAGTTTATATGTGCGTGACACAATCTTTCTTTGGCTCTGTCAATGCCATGTTATTGCTCTTAAAATTAGTCAAAATTTCTATTCAGCATATGCATTACTGTGGAGCGAACTTCTTCAACAGTTATTAAGATATTGAATTGAATCTTTATGTACATGATCATCATGAAGTGTAGCTGTGCGTGACACAATTTTGGTGCAGTCAGAGTTATTGCCTTTGCACGTGGTAAACATTGCTTTATTTAGAATATTGCAATATTGTGGAGTTAATTACTTTTACAGTTTGGAAGGTATTGAATTAGAACTTTATGTACATAATTGCCATGTAGAGTTATTGCCCTTGATCTTACTAAACAAATGTTTACGGGGGTATTTATCACCTTCAGTGACAGTTCTAGTTTAATTATTTCTTGACATGATATACATGAAATACAGAGTCATTGTAATGACAAAAGCGCTACCTTATAACGGGCATTATAAGCCCATGTAAAAACTGTTGTTCTTTTTAAAGCATTGAAAAGGGCCATAACTCTTCCACAATTAATTCTGCCAGATGCCGTAAAAAACGTACAGCTCCACATTATGTTCTACCAACTTTCATTTTGATCGAATGAAAGTTGTAGGAGGAGTTCTCCGGAAACTGCAGAAAAGGGACATAACTCAACCAAAAGTAAATCCCAGCCAGGGTCTAGTGTTAATCAACCTTGTGTACACATTTCAGTTATATGGTGGAAACTGCCAACCCACTAAATTGAAAATCGAAATCGTGGCATAAATTGTGTGAAAATAGACGTATAGAGCAGAAAAGTAATCCCGACCAAGGTCAAGTAATAAGAAACATTGTGTACACATATTAGAAGAAACTGACAATATTTATTTCAGTTATTGACGGAAACAGCCAATCCACAATTAACAAGGCAAAGAAATATTGCAAGCAATACATGTCAATACAAGAAATGCATGTCAATACATGTCTCCTATCGGTGAAAGTCAATTATTATAGCAAAAACCTTCAAAATGTAAGGGACATTGACCTTGATGGTGGGCAATAGGTTTGATCATAGTTTAATGTTATCGTTTCCCCCAACACTAAAAACATAAGTTATACAAATCGTCACAGCAATAACTAAACATAGAGACAGCAACACAACACTCCACATCACAATTGAAACAACACAAATAAACCAACGCAGATGCAACGACGCACTCATCTTGATCAAGTCCAGACATAATGCCGCGGCACTGAGGGATTCCCCTCTTGGCACAATGGCGGACCGACAATAATAATTAGAAAGATACACAAATACATAATTGTAATGCTTGATGAATACCTCTAGATTGACGACGGGTGTTCACTTTAAAGGATGAATTGTTTAGCTTTAAAAAATAGTAGCGCAATGCACGAGTAGTTAATGTAGATGAACAGTGAACCAGTTAATGATCATACCGGGTGTTAAACAATTATACTGAGGCATTGTATTTCTTTTTCATGACCGTTTAGAAATACCAAAGTAGATTGTTCGGTTATGCAATATTCAGGGAGAAATTGCAACATCAGAAGGTCTGCGTAATACGCATTCTGCTACGAGTTATACTATACTAGTCAATTTGCATTCACCGATGATATAAACACATCTAGTTGATGAACACTAAACATCAACTACTTGTTGAAGTGACTGTATTCTGTGAATGCTACTCTTCCTGTTCTTATAACCTTATTGTGTAGACGGCTATAGGCCGGAACATCTCTTTGGCCACTCGTCATAAGGCAGCCTTGTTGTTAAGAGGGCTTTTCATGTGTGACCTTAGCATACAC
The DNA here is from genome assembly GCA_037043455.1 of Cyrtodaria siliqua. NCBI lineage: Eukaryota > Metazoa > Mollusca > Bivalvia > Adapedonta > Hiatellidae > Cyrtodaria > Cyrtodaria siliqua. The sequence goes on from JAWPHD010005936.1 coordinate 134,909, forward strand.
AAACTCCTACATCACGTTTTATTTATTGTGTCGAATATCCTTAAGTTCATGCGAACATTAGTTTTTGTGATCATTTTTATTTACTAGTATATTCTATTCCTTATTGCTATATGTCGCGTCATGTCATAGAAAACAGTCGTATTTTGTATAATACTATAAGGTAAAGTGCCTTTAAAATGAGGTCGACATTGAAATTAGTTCGGTGTATAGCATGGTTCCCTACCCACCAATATTGGTACAGAGTATAGTGTTATAAGTAAAACAACGTATTTAAAGCTACACAATCCCTAATTAAAGTGTATACATATATATGGGCTTATCCTGATGAGTCTTTTTTTCTTATATTAATTTAGCTATAAATACAGCCAGCAAACTAACTGGTTTACTACAGGTCGAAAATCCAAAACCTTTTGAATGAAAGGCTGGTGCTATACCAAAGATGCTGTGGACGCTGACGCGAGAGATTGATGTCGACAGTGAATGGCAAGTTACCATAATGCGTTATCATTAATTCGCATTGTTTTTGGAGTTTATGCGATTATAAACGCCTGTAGTAAATTGCAAATTTAGCATAAACAATGATTCGCTTACTTGGTACATGCGCACTTCATGGAATTTGTTATTTAGTGACTAAAATGAGTATCAATCCTTATATTTACATGATTTTCCCGTCACTAAAGCACCAACAATAACGCGCCTGTTTCGAATTTAAACGAATTTTTTATTCAACAGAAACAAAAGCAAGTAAATATTTGGAGGTTATTTGTTTATCAACCAATATATCAGCCCGAGGTAACTAGATATCGGCAGCCTGAGACCGAAGGTCGAAAACCTCAGCACAGCTGTAGATAAGCTGAGTAGTCAGCACAGCTGTAGATAAGCTGAGTCAGCACAGCTGTAGATAAGCTGACCTCAGCACAGCTGTAGATAAGCTGAGTCAGCACAGCTGTAGATAAGCTGAGTCAGCACAGCTGTAGATAAGCTGACCTCAGCACAGCTGTAGATAAGCTGAGTCAGCACAGCTGTAGATAAGCTGAGTCAGCACAGCTGTAGATAAGCTGACCTCAGCACAGCTGTAGATAAGCTGAGTCAGCACAGCTGTAGATAAGCTGACCTCAGCACAGCTGTAGATAAGCTGAGTTTCTGAGTATTATACTCATACTTGTTTTACAAAAAAACAACAGTTTTTTAAAATTGTGAGTATCTTCACTCACAAACTTACTACGAAAATTCATAGCTTTTAACAATCATGAGTATTATATGTGTATGTTTCGTCCTTTGGGACAGTTTATTCCATATTTACATGATAAAAATTGTGCCAAGCATGTGTTTAATATTAAGGTCATACAGAGTTTCTTTCGTTTTTACTTAACTTCCATTTAATCAGAATAGTTTTCTTTTAAAATGTATTATTTCGCATCAATTTTGAGAGCATGAACTATTTAAAGCAATTGTTTACTCTGAATGAGTTCCCTTTACTCATTCATTTTGAATCTGTTGGGTAAATACACATTGCATTTAAAATTTAACTTTCATACCACATCCAACCCCTTCTCCAAGAAGCGAAATCGGGGTTGGCTGGTGTATGAAATAAAACCTTGATTTCGGCTTAAAAAGTTTGCTTATTGTAAAATTAAAATATGTAATAGGTAATTATAAACAGGTTATCGCATTTTTCAGCAAAAATGTTTTTCAAGAAAAAGCACAGAAATACATCATAGCCATTTAAACAGAACATTTAAACAGAAATACATCATAACATCATAACATTTAAACAGAAATACATCATAACATCATAACATTTAAACAGAAATACATCATAACGTCAGCCATTTAAACAACAAGATCGATTTTACTTAAAAGTTGTATTTCTGTGCTTTTTCTTGAAAAAGAACAAGTGTTCGAAAATTTGAAGAAGAGTTACTATTGATTTAATATTGAATTAACTTTCCTTTTGAAAGACTATACAGATATGAACACGTGTATAAAGTTATGCCGAATGTGCGTATTATGGTATTTGGTGTATTGATATCAACGTTCGTAGCTGATGCCTTGAAGTCGCAACACAGTTGAATGTACGTCGCGTTGATTTGTAGTACCAACATATCTCTGCAGTTTAAATTAACCAACATAATTAATAAATCTGACGTAAATACGAAAACAGAAGACAGTTACTATGCTGCTTTTAGAAATGATTGCTGCATGGAACTCGGTAGACTGGCTGTCGTTCCAGTGGATATTATTATATAATATTTTTCAATCAGAATCAAAATAAAATCTTAAAATCCCAAACATTTCTGAATAGCTCTAAACCACTTATGTTTGAAGCCAATAATTCAAAGCGGACTTAATGCAGACTATTTTATTTGATGATAGCTTAAGTTGTCTCAGATAGTATAAACATTAACAAACATAAGGACTTAGCCAGTCTAGGAACTCGGTAGAAACACAGACCTAATAATATTATTAATATGTCTGTGGTAGAAAACATATATTTTCAAAAATTAGTAGCATAATGTATACGCTATTCGACAACACACCTTCAAGAACTAGTAGTATGATTAAATAGCGGCAGATCAAAGTAATACAATAAAGTCAACAACAAAAAAAGATTACAATTCCACTATCCAGTTTGATGGATAAACAATAGAACGGCACTTTTAGTTTGAAAGTTTCAACATGGGCGACATATATAGAGAATATTATGTCAGTGCTTTTTACTATCAAGTTTATTAGGCGAGGCTTAAAAAAAGAAGAATGGCGAGGCTCTGCCGAGCCATTCTTCGTTTTCGTACCGAGCCTAATAAACTTGATAGTAAAAGGCACTGACATAATATTCTATTTATCATGTAGATTATCCACATTTTCTTTATGAATTACTATTATTACCTATTTCTCAAAATGTTACGCTTATCGAGGACGACTCCATGTTGTTGGTTTTTGTTTGTTTTATGATGTCAGGCAACGTTACGTGCATGACGTCAGATAACGTTAAGCACAGTAAACGCCGAGGGATTCCGCATTGATTTGCTGTATTGGTCAGTGCCTAATAAAGCAAAATTTATTAGGTCACCCCTTTATTAGGCAGAAAAGTGCATATCTGCATGATAAAACAAACTAAGCGTTTAGAAGTTTTACCTTTTGCATGATATTTGGATTGATTGTGTCATGCTTTCTAAAGCATGGCGGATCGTTTTTTTTTCCAAATTATTTGCCTTTATTCAGTTGTTTTTCTGTTTATTAAAATACTTATGGCAATTTGCTTATAGTTCTTATAGTTCAACCAACTCTTTCATACAATGAGCATCGAGGGAGTTTCGCCCTTCCCGTCTCCCTCCACAAACCCCTAAAATCTGAGAATCATGTGAAAAAGTCTCTCATTTTCTTTTCTTTTTTGTCAAACAATCCCCTCCCCACCAAAGTCTGATTAGCTGTTGTTGTTTTTAGCTCTACTGATCAGCAGAGCTTATGCCGTGGTGCGGTGTCCGTCGTCCGTTTGTCCGTCTGTCCGTAAACTTTTTTTTTTGTAGCGACTACTCCTCTAAAACTACTGTATGGATTTTCATGAAACTTTACCGAAATGTTGCCAATGAAATCTAGTTGATCCTGGCAAAATTTCATGTTGATGTGAAATCCAAGATGGCTAAAAATAGATTTTTAAAAAACAAGTTTGTAGCGTTTAGTTCTTGAAAACTATACATGATATTGATATGGGACTTTTTCTAAAATGATCAGCATGACATGATGTTGGTCCTTGTCGAAAATTACTCTGATTCGACATTAAACATGACCGTCTTTGTTTACATAGAGTTATATAATGAAAACTTGTAGCGACTACTCCTCTGAAACTACGTTGACGGATTTTCATGACACTTTACAGGAATGTTGCTCTTGATGTCTAGTTGATCCTAAAATGAACAGCATGACATGATGTTGGTCCTTGCTGAAAATTGTTTTGATTCAACGTTAAACATGGCTGTCAGCGGCCATCTTTGTTTACATAGAGTTATATAGTAAAAACTTGTAGCGACTACTCCTCTGAAACTACTTTACAGATTTTCATGAAAATTCACAGGAATGCTGATCTAGCTATCAAAAGCCTACCAGTATAGCTTCAAGGTCATTGACCTCTTGATTCTGTTCCCAACTTTAAAAAAAAGTTGCTCCCCTACCACAGTAATCCCTAATCCTGTATACGCCACTGCAAGGCACACGCCTTGCAGTGGCGTATACAGGATTAGGGTGAAAAGCCTGCGAACATCAGAGCAGGGTTAGTACTGACAGCTGTCAATAAGGATTGTTGCTGGCAGAAAAAACTTGTTTGCACAGAACATTTTATGCATATACTCGACTTTAAAAGAAGATAAACAGCATGCCAAACGTTTTTATTATTTCAAACTCGATTGAAAAAAATCAAACAACAAACGATGTTTTATCAGTGAGATGGTGGTAATAGAAAGGCGATGGTAATTCTGGTGTTGTTTTGTTATTGCTTTTTTATAATTATATGCTTTTTTAAATACAATTCAAATAAAACACATGGGGTCCGTCTAGTTATATATGTGTACTTTAAAGACGTGCAGAAACTTGTATTAAATGAGATGTCTTTATACCGTACTTTGTCTAGTTCGAGTGGTCGATAAACTGATGTACCATCCACGTTTCCCCGGAAATTGGAAAAAAACATGGCTTCATGATTTTTAATTGCTAACAGCGATGCTTATAATTATGAAACGATGCTTATAATGATATTCACATCTAAAAAGTGCATTGGAAACGAATTAAACTTAAAGGGACACACGGCAATCTTGATGTTTTCTACAACACTTGGATTTGTTTTAATCATTAATATTAAGATTTTGTTTATTTCGCCCATTGCTTTCTCGTTGAGAGCTACGCGTTTTGTTAGCAACTGGGACCATACGCCGATGGCCATGGACTGATTTGAAAACAACTCATTGAAGGTTCCATGTGCAGGGGCTAGAGGGCGTGAACGGTAGCAAGCACGTTTCACCACCGTTCATGAACAGTCTCAATCAAACCGAGACTTTTTTTATCGTGTTCGACGATTTCCAAATTTCTCATTTCGTACGTTTTTAAAAATAATAATATTATAAAGCAAGTTGTTTTAGGATACAATTAACTGTTGATTATATTGCACCCGTACTGTATTTAAACATACTGTAGAATAAGACGAGCAAATGAAAACTCAAAAAATTCATTTAATTACATTAGGTGGTCCTGTCTTAATTCCGTAAAGTGACGCGATAACCTGTTTAAAAGTACCTATTATATGTTTTAATTTTACAATATGCAAACTTTTCAAGCCGAAATTAAGGTTTTATTTCATACCACAGCCACTCCCGTTTTCGTTTCTTGGAGAAAGGGTTGGATGGGGTATGAAAGTTAATAATCAGACCACGTAATGATATGCAAGCAGGTTTAAAGTCAAAATGACACTGGACAAGTAAATCGAGACACTAATGTCAGCGCCTACAAAACACGTCAAGATTGCCATGTGTCCCTTTAATTAACGGTACTCACTTTATTATAAGTTTCCAAAACAAAACAAGAATATACAAATGGACATTTTATAAAGAGCCATCATTTCATTAAATTTAACAAACCTAGACATAGTACCACACCTATACCGGTATTTGTATTTAGCAACTCACGAGAAACAAATATATTTCCTGGATCTGGAATCAAATATAGCCGGGATGTCCAATACGCGGGTTAAATCCTTCTCCATATAACCGACGACAGAACACCAACATACTCGGTTATTGAGAGTGTGAACTATTTCTACACAAGGCGTATCACGGCATTTTTCAATGCAAGACATTCAACAGCATATTCCGAAATCGTAGGCACGTTGAATCTGTAAAGGAAAGAAGCACCCACACTTAAAACACGCAAAGACCCATTTCACATGGATTTAAATGAATAAATAAATGTTACACTCTTCCTACTTATACAATATTATGCGTTTCATTATCCTCTGTCTGGAATAAGTAATTTTAAATCCCACTTCATGTCGAATAAGATACTGAATCAGCATTTTATCCGATCTTGTCAAGTGCTTACTTATGTGTTTAATACAGCAGAAAATATTGGAAACAATAAACGGTTTACTGTTACAAGTAGCATCCAAATAAATAAAATATACACTGCTCAAAGCTTGCTCAGCACCAAACCTTGTTCGCCTTACTTTGAACCCAGATAAAGAAACTGTATTTTGTAGGATGACATACAAACATACCCAAGAAAATTGTTTTTTGACACTAAAATAATGAATTTCAAATAAAGTAATCGTAAAACCAAATTAAATGTTTAGTTTTATGCTGTTGGTAAAACCAGACACCGTAAAATGACGACATGCAATCTTGGTGCTTAGCAAACTGTGAATAGTATATTATATCCGTGCATGTAAGTAAGTAAATATTTTATTATAGTGACATGTGTATACGGAAATAACAAACATATAATACAAATGCATAGAGAATCACCCGGCCAGACGGACCTATAAAGCACCCTATAATTATAATTTACAAGTAGACAACATGGTTAAACATAATAGAAAATACTGTTATGAGCCCACAATGTACAATTTACAATACAATTAAAGTTACAAGGGTTCATTCATAAATATTATATAAATTGCGATAAATACGAGGGTCATTCAATAAGTTCTGTCACTAACGCATTTTAACAATTATGTGCTCGTTGTGAGTGTTGATGTTTGGTACCAAATGAAAGAAAGTTTCAATACCATTCCATTGATGGTAAAATAAATGCTGTATCTTTTGTGTGTCGAAAGTTATGGAACATTTAATATACATCACTTATACATACTGAGGCATTTTCGTACTGAGTTTTTTTCAGGTGTGCTAATTTTTACTTTTTTAAATGCCTGTTTCTCTTTAAGTACTTGTCGAAGACCTTTGAAATTTCTCATACATTACCAGTTATATCTGTGCATTACAAGATTCAGAATTTAAGTATGGTAGATGAAAAGGCATTGTCTTAGAAATTAACAATCTAAGCTAACGTGTAAAATTAATTTAATGATAAATGGACATTAAATGGAACGGCAGTCTTCTGAAATAGCATTTTTGGATGATCAATATTTTCACTAAACATTGTACAAAATTCTACAATAATGTGTTGAATATAAAATTTAAACACTGAAGGACTAGAATTTGTAAAAAATATGAAAACATATTAATACTATGAGAATAATTACGACATTTAAAAGATATTATAACATTTCCGTAAACAAAAATGAAGAAAATCAGTGTTATTTCTGCTAAAATTAAGGGATATTCATTCACTCATATCTGGTTTGCAGCAAGACCTTTCCGAATTCTCGACAATCATTTTCATGGATTATGGGCGAATAACAACAGATGGCGTACAAGAAAATTTAAAAACGTAGAATTATTCAAATAATCTTTACAACGTTTTGTAACAAGGACATTTTCAGAGATGCTAGTATCCAAAAGGTGTGGTAGGGGGAGGTAATTCAGGGGTATAAATAACCGGAATTTTTTCAATTTTGTTGTGGAATTTAAGAGAGCGAACCCAGTAGTACTATAAATACACTACTTTATCTCAGTGTAATATCCAGTTCAAAGGATATATGCCTAGTGACAGAACTTTTTGAAGCACCCTCGTAGTGTCAGTTCAGTTCAATAATTGCACAACTTGTTTAGCTGTGTGAAGTTGGCTGTGAGATCGTAAATCGTAGATTTCATAAATCGTAGCGCCAGCTCAAAATTCAAACCCAGCTCTGTACTCGAAATGCCTTGTTATACGTTTGAAACGAATACCGATATCAGAGCCAGCTCGACATTCAAACCCAGCTGGATATTCAAAATGACTTGGTTCACGTTTAAAACGAATATCGATCTCAGAGCCAGCTCGAATTTTAAACCCAGCTCTGCATTCAAAATGAATTTGTGTATGTTTAAAACGAATATCGATCTCAGAGCCAGCTCGAAATGTTAACCCAGCTCTGTATTCAAAATGCCTTGCTATACGTTTAAAACAAATATCGATCTCAGAGCCAGCTCAAAATTCAAACACAAATCTGCATTCATAATGCTTTAATGCGTGTTTATAACGAATATCGATCTCAAAGCCAGATCGAAATTCAAACCCAGCTCTGCATTCAAAATGACTTTGTGTATGTTTATAACGAATACCGATCTCAGAGCCAGCTCGAAATTCAAACCCAGCACGATATTAAAAATGACTTGGTTCACGTTTAAAACGAATATCGAGCTCAGAGCCAGCTCGAAATTCAAACCCAACTCTGCATTCATAATGCCTTGGTGTACGTTTATAACGAATATCGATCTCAGAGTCAGCTCAAAATTCAAACCCAGCTCTGTATTCAGAATGCCTTGTTATACGTTTAAAAACGAATATCGATCTCAGAGCTAGCTCAAAATCAAACCCAGCTCGATATTGTTATACTTTAAAAAAATATATCGATCTCAGACCCAGCTCGATATTCAAAATGACTTGGTTCACGTTTAAAACGAATATCGATCTCAGAGCCGGCTCGAAATTCAAACTCAACTCTGTATTCAAAATGACTCGGTGTAAGTTTAAACGAATATCGATCTCAGGGCCAGCTCTGCATTTAAACCCAACTCTGCATTCATAATGCCTTACTGTATGTTTAAACGAATATCGATCTCAGAGCCAGCTCGAAATTCAAACCCAGCTCGATATTCAAAATGCCTTGTTATACGTTTAAAACGAATATCGATCTCAGAGCCAGCTCGAAATTCAAACCCAGCTCGATATTCAAAATGGCTTGTTATATGTTTAAAACGTATACCGATATCAGAGCCAGCTCGAAATTCAAACCCAGCTTTGCATTCAAAATAACTTTGTGTATGTTTAAAACGAATATCGATCTCAGAGCCAGCTCGAAATTCAAACCCAGCTCTGTATTCAAAATGCCTTGTTATACGTTTAAAACGAATGGCTTGTTATACGTTTAAAACGAATACCGATCTCAGAGCCTGCTCGAAATTCAAACCCAGCTCGATATTCAACATGACTTAGTTCACGTTTAAAACGAATATCGATCCCAGAGCAAGCTCGAAATTCAAACCCAGCTCTGCATTCAAAATGACTTTGTGTATGTCGATCGCAAACCCAACTCTGCATTCATAATGCCTTAGTGTATGTTTAAAACAAATATCGATCTCAGAGCCAGCTCGAAATTTTAACCCAGCTCTGTATTCAAAATGCCTTGCTATACGTTTAAAACGAATATCGATCTCAGAGCCAGCTCAAAATTCAAACACAAATCTGCATTCATAATGCCTTAATGCGTGTTTATAACGAATATCGATCTCAAAGCCAGATCGAAATTCAAACCCAGCTCTGCATTCAAAATGACTTTGTGTATGTTTATAACGAATACCGATCTCAGAGCCAGCTCGAAATTCAAACCCAGCACGATATTAAAAATGACTTGGTTCACGTTTAAAACGAATATCGAGCTCAGAGCCAGCTCGAAATTCAAACCCAACTCTGCATTCATAATGCCTTGGTGTACGTTTATAACGAATATCGATCTCAGAGTCAGCTCAAAATTCAAACCCAGCTCTGTATTCAGAATGCCTTGTTATACGTTTAAAACGAATATCGATCTCAGAGCTAGCTCGAAATTCAAACCCAGCTCGATATTGTTATACTTTAAAAAAAATATATCGATCTCAGACCCAACTCGATATTCAAAATGACTTGGTTCACGTTTAAAACGAATATCGATCTCAGAGCCGGCTCGAAATTCAAACTCAACTCTGTATTCAAAATGCCTTGTTATACGTTTAAAACGAATATCGATCTCAGAGCCAGCTCGAAATTCAAACCCAGCTCGATATTCAAAATGGCTTGTTATATGTTTAAAACGTATACCGATATCAGAGCCAGCTCGAAATTCAAACCCAGCTTTGCATTCAAAATAACTTTGTGTATGTTTAAAACGAATATCGATCTCAGAGCCAGCTCGAAATTCAAACCCAGCTCTGTATTCAAAATGCCTTGTTATACGTTTAAAACGAATGGCTTGTTATACGTTTAAAACGAATACCGATCTCAGAGCCTGCTCGCAATTCAAACCCAGCTCGTATTCAACATGACTTAGTTCACGTTTAAAACGAATATCGATCCCAGAGCAAGCTCGAAATTCAAACCCAGCTCTGCATTCAAAATGACTTTGTGTATGTCGATCTCAAACCCAACTCTGCATTCATAATGCCTTAGTGTATGTTTATAACGAATATCGATCTCAGAGCTCGAAATTCAAACCCAGCTCTGCATTCAAAATAACGTTGTGTATGTTTAAAACGAATATCGATCTCAGAGCCAGCTCGAAATTCAAACCCAGCTCTGTATTCAAAATGCCTTGTTATACGTTTAAAACGAATGGCTTGTTATACGTTTAATACAAATACCGATCTCAGAGCCTGCTCGAAATTCAAACCCAGCTCGATATTAAAAATTACTTGGTTCACGTTTAAAACGAATATCGATCTCAGAGCCAGCTCGAAATTCAAAACCCAACTCTGCATTCAAAATGACTTTTTGTATGTTTAAAACGAATATCGATCTCAGAGCCATCTCAGTATTCAAACACAGCTCTGCATTCAAAATGCCTCGGTGTAAGTTTAAAACGAATATCGATCACAGAGCCAGCTCTGCATTCAAACCCATCTCTGCATTCATAATGCCTTAGTGTATGTTTATAACGAATATAGATCTCAGAGCCAGCTCGAAATTCAAACCCAGCTCTGCATTCAAAATGACTGTGTATGTTTATAACGAATATCGATCTCAGAGCCATCTCTGTAGTCAAACCCAGCTCTGCATTCATAATGCCTTGGTGTACGTTTACAACGAATATTGATCTCAGAGCCAGCTCGAAATTCAAGCACAGCTCGATATTCCAAATGACTTGGTTCACGTTAAAAACGAATATCGATCTCAGAGCCTGCTCGAAATTCAAACCAAGCTTTGTATTCAAAATGCCTTGTTATACGTTTAAAACGAATATCGATATCAGAGCCAGCTCGAAATTCAAACCCAGCTCGATATTCAAAATGGCTGTTATACGATAAAAACGAATACCGATCTCAGAGCCATCTCAAAATTCAAACCCAGCCCGATATTCAAAATGACTTGGTTCACGTTTAAAACGAATATCGATCTCAGAGCCAGCTCGAAATTCAAACCCAACTCTGCATTCAAAATGACTCAGTGTAAGTTTAAACGAATATCGATCACAGGGCCAGCTCTGCATTTAAACCCAACTCTGCATTCATAATGCCTTACTGTATGTTTAAACGAATATCGATCTCAAAATCAGCTCGAAATTCAAACCCAGCTCTGCATTCAAAATGACTTTGTGTATGTTTATATCGAATATCGAGTCATCTCTGTATTCAAACCTAGCTCTGCATTCATAATGCCTTGGTGTACGTTTACAACGAATATCGATCTCAGAGCCAGCTCGAAATTCAAACTTAGCTCTGTATTCAGTATGCCTTCTTATAAGTTTAACCGAATATCGATCTCAGAGCCATCGCTGTATTCTAACCCAGCTCAGCATTGATAATGCCTTGGTGTACGTTTAAAACGAATATCGATCTCAGACCCTGCTCAAAATATCCTAGCTCTGTATTCAGTATGCCTTCTTATAAGTTTAACTGAATATCGATCTCAGAGCTAGCTCGACATTGAAAACCCAGCTCGATATTGAATGTCGATCTACGATTTACGATCTCACAGCCCACATGTTTACAGCTACGAGTTATATAACACACTTTTTCTAAACAGATAAGCTTCAACAAGAAATTTTACAACATGTAAGTCCAATATATTCGCTGATATTAATAAGTCCGTGAAGTTAGCACACCGCTCAGCAATCAACATTCAGCTCAACCAAATGCTGATCTGGCTCAGCATGCTAGCGCGACATACCAGATCAGAATTCGTTGTATTTGAGTTAAAGCCAATGCTGATCTGGCTCAGCACCCCAGCGCGACATACCAGATCAGAATTCGTTGTATTTGAGTTAAAGCCAATGCTGATCTGGCTCAGCACCCCAGCGCGACATACCAGATCAGCATTAATTTGTTCAATTTTAGGCCAATGCTGATCTGGCTCAGCATGCTAGCGCGACATTCCAGAACAGCATTCGATTCATTTGATTTTAAGTCAATGCTGATCTGGATCAGCACCCCCAGCGCGACATACCAGATCAGCATTAGATTTATTTGATTTTAAGTCAATGCTGATCTGGCTCAGCACCCCAGCGCGACATACCAGATCAGCATTCATTTTTTTTCAATTTTAGGCCGATGCTGATCTGGATCAGCATGCTAGCGCGACATTCCAGATCAGCATTCCATTTATTTGAGTTAAAGCCAATGCTGATCTGGCTCAGCACTCTAGCGCAGCATACCAGATCAGCATTCGTTATATTTGATTTTAAGTCAATGCTGATCTGGATCAGCATGCTAGCTCGACATTACAGATCAGCATTCGATTTATTTGATTTTAAGTCAATGCTGATCTGGATCAGCAACCCAGCGCGACATACCAGATCAGCATTCGATTTATTTGATTTTAAGTCAATGCTGATCTGGCTCAGCACCCCAGCGCAACATACCAGATCAGCATTCATTTTTTTCAATTTTAGGCCAATGCTGATCTGGCTCAGCATGCTAGCGCGACATTCAAGATCAGCATTCGATTTATTTGAGTTAAAGCCAATGCTGATCTGGCTCAGCACTCTAGCGCAGCATACCAGATCAGCATTCGTTATATTTGATTTTAAGTCAATGCTGATCTGGATCAGCATGCTAGCTCGACATTACAGATCAGCATTCGATTTATTTGATTTTAAGTCAATGCTGATCTGGATCAGCACTCTAGCGCAGCATACCAGATCAGCATTCGTTATATTTGATTTTAAGTCAATGCTGATCTGGATCAGTATGCTAGCTCGACATTACAGATCAGCATTCGATTTATTTGATTTTAAGTCAATGCTGATCTGGATCAGCAACCCAGCGCGACATACCAGATCAGCATTCGATTTATTTGATTTTAAGTCAATGCTGATCTGGCTCAGCACCCCAGCGCGACATACCAGATCAGCATTCATTTTTTTCAATTTTAGGCCAACGCTGATCTGGCTCAGCATGCTAGCGCGACATTCCAGATCAGCATTCGATTTATTTGAGTTAAAGCCAATGCTGATCTGGCTCAGCACTCTAGCGCAGCATACCAGATCAGCATTCGTTATATTTGATTTTAAGTCAATGCTGATCTGGATCAGCATGCTAGCTCGACATTACAGATCAGCATTCGATTTATTTGATTTAAAGTTAATGCTGATCTGGATCAGCAACCCAGCGCGACATACCAGATCAGCATTCGATTTATTTGATTTTAAGTCAATGCTGATCTGGCTCAGCACCCCGCGCGACATACCAGATCAGCATTCATTTTATTTTATTTTAAGACAATGCTAATCTGGCTCAGCACCCCAGCGCGACATACCAGATCAGCATTCATTTTATTTTATTTTAAGCCAATGCTGATCTGGCTCAGCATTCTAGCGCAGCATACCAGATCAGCATTCGTTTTTTGAGTAAAATCCAATGCGGATTTGACTCAGCATCCCAGCGCGACATACCAGATCAGCATCAGAATCAATATCAGTATCATCACCATTACGACGACGACGACCATTATCATCATCATCACCACCATTACTACTACCACCACCACCATCATCATCATTATCATCATCATCATCATCATTATCAGCATCATCATTACCAACACAACCACCACCACCACAATCATCATCATCATCAACATCATCATCATCATAGATTAAAAACACAATTTTTTCATTGATTGCAAGAAATAATCTTTACTATGGTTATATGGATAAAATAAACTGACCAAGGGGCTTATAACTTTATTATTTTAGAAGTGTAACAATGTTGAAAGCTTGAAATATTATTTAAAAGTTATGACAAAGTGCAAGTCTATCAAAACCATTGCTGGAACGTCAATACCAAAATATCTGTTATATTGGTTTTGTTCAACATCTGGGTAAAACATATGATAACGTAATCAATACATCGCGCACGGTATTTGGTAATACGCGAATAATTGCCGTGCAGTATTAGTTTCAAGCCTAGTTTTTTTTTCTTTAATTATGTTTTTTTAATTCCATAAAAGAGCATAATGCCTTAACCAGGAAACAAAACTCTCTATCTACATTGCGTTTTCATAAATATTTACTGACGTGTGATATTTTTAATAGAGAACATATTTTACGTGCTGATGAACTGAAATTACGTAACATAATTTCTTAGTTCCGTGAAGTTTAAAATCTAAAATAAGTTAAACGTATAAGAAAATAACCCCGGAAAATATTTGAAACAACGTCGGAAATGATACCTTATTTAAGAAATAAACAGCGGGTTTTGCGCGTTTATGTGGGTATGAACTGCAATTGGTCATGTGACAAATTGTAGTTTATATCTACATCATATAAGAGATATATTAGAGTATGCCATACAAATTCAGTTACCACAAAACGTGTGACAAATAGTAACACTTTTGTAATTATTTTCATTTCTAAATATTATTTAAAAACTATTATTTTTCATTTACAAAATAAATATTTATTTACATTAATGTACATAATTTCCATATCGCTTTATTTATCGCTAAGAAAAAATATGTTTGGAACTGAACTTCCTAAATTGCGATTTTCTCAGTAAAATTTAATTTTCAACTTTAGATCTATGTATTTTACAGATATCACCACCATTACTACTACCACCACCACCATCATCATTTACGTTATCATATGTTTTACCCAGATGTTGAACAAAACCAATATAACAGATATTTTGGTATTGACGTTCCAGCAATGGTTTTGATAGACTTGCACTTTGTCATAACTTTTAAATAATATTTCAAGCTTCAACATTGTTACACTTCTAAAATAATAAAGTTATAAGCCCCTTGGTCAGTTTATTTTATCCATATAACCATAGTAAAGATTATTTCTTGCAATCAATGAAAAAATTGTGTTTTTAATCTATGATGATGATGATGTTGATGATGATGATGATTGTGGTGGTGGTGGTTGTGTTGGTAATGATGATGCTGATAATGATGATGATGATGATGATAATGATGATGATGGTGGTGGTGGTAGTAGTAATGGTGGTGATGATGATGATAATGGTCGTCGTCGTCGTAATGGTGATGATACTGATATTGATTCTGATGCTGATCTGGTATGTCGCGCTGGGATGCTGAGTCAAATCCGCATTGGATTTTACTCAAAAAACGAATGCTGATCTGGTATGCTGCGCTAGAATGCTGAGCCAGATCAGCATTGGCTTAAAATAAAATAAAATGAATGCTGATCTGGTATGTCGCGCTGGGGTGCTGAGCCAGATCAGCGTTGGCTTAAAATCGAATAGAATGAATGCTGATCTGTTATGTTGCGCTGGGGTGCTGAGCCAGATTAGCAATGTCTTAAAATAAAATAAAATGAATGCTGATCTGGTATGTCGCGCTGGGGTGCTGAGCCAGATCAGCATTGACTTAAAATCAAATAAATCGAATGCTGATCTGGTATGTCGCGCTGGGGTGCTGATCCAGATCAGCATTGACTTAAAATCAAAAAATTGGATGCTGATATGGTATGTCGCGCTAGCATGCTGAGCCAGATCAGCAATGACTTTAACTCAAATAAATCGAATGCTGATCTGGAATGTCGCGCTAGTATGCTGAGCCAGATCAGCATTGGCCAAAAATCGAATAAAATGAATGCTGATCTGTTATGTCGCGCTGGGGTGCTGAGCCAGATCAGCATTGGCTTTAACTCAAATGCAACAAATGCTGATCTGGTATGTCGCGCTAGCATGCTGAGCCAGATCAGCATTGACTTTAACTCAAATAAAACGAATGCTGATCTGGTATGTCGCGCTGGGGTGCTGAGCCAGATCAGCATTGACTTAAAATCAAATAAATCTAATGCTGATCTGGTATGTCGCGCTGGGGTGCTGATCCAGATCAGCATTGACTTAAAATCAGATAAATCGAATGCTGATCTGGAATGTCGCGCTAGCATGCTGAGCCAGATCAGCATTGGCCTAAAATTGAATAAAATGAATGCTGATCTGGTATGTCGCGCTGGGGTGCTGAGCCAGATCAGCATTGACTTAAAATCAAATAAATCGAATGCTGATCTGGTATTTCGCGCTGGGTTGCTGATCCAGATCAGCATTGACTTAAAATCAAATAAATCGAATGCTGATCTGTAATGTCGAGCTAGCATGCTGATCCAGATCAGCATTGACTTAAAATCAAATATAACGAATGCTGATCTGGTATGCTGCGCTAGAATGCTGACCCAGATCAGCATTGGCTTTAACTAAAAACAATGGAATGCTGATCTGGAATGTCGAGCTAGCATGCTGAGCCAGATCAGCATTGACTTTAACTCAAATATAACGAATGCTGATCTGGTATGCTGCGCTAGAGTGCTGAGCCAGATCAGCATTGACTTTAACTCAAATAAATCGAATGCTGATCTGGAATGTCGCGCTAGCATGCTGAGCCACATCAGCATTGGCCTCAAATCGAATAAAATGAATGCTGATCTGGTATGTCGCGCTGGGTTGCTGATCCAGATCAGCATTGACTCAAAATCAAATAAATCGAATGCTGATCTGGAATGTCGCGCTAGCATGCTGAGCCACATCAGCATTGGCCTCAAATTGAAAAAAATGAATGCTGATCTGGTATGTCGCGCTGGGGTGCTGAGCCAGATCAGCATTGACTTAAAATCAAATAAATCGAATGCTGATCTGGTATGTCGCGCTGGGTTGCTGATCCAGATCAGCATTGACTAAAAATCAAATATAACGAATGCTGATCTGGTATGCTGCGCTAGAGTGCTGGGCCAGATCAGCATTGGCTTTAACTCAAATAAATCGAATGCTGATCTGGAATGTCGCGCTAGCATGCTGATCCAGATCAGCATTGGCCTAAAATTGAAAAAAATGAATGCTGATCTGGTATGTCGCGCTGGGGTGCTGACCCAGATCAGCATTGACTTAAAATCAAATAAATCGAATGCTGATCTGGTATGTCGCGCTGGGTTGCTGATCCAGATCAGCATTGACTTAAAATCAAATATAACGAATGCTGATCTGGTATGCTGCGCTAGAGTGCTGATCCAGATCAGCATTGACTTAAAATCAAATAAATCGAATGCTGATCTGTAATGTCGACCTAGCATGCTGATCCAGATCAGCATTGACTTAAAATCAAATATAACGAATGCTGATCTGGTATGCTGCGCTAGAGTGCTGAGCCAGATCAGCATTGACTTAAAATCAAATAAATCGAATGCTGATCTGGTATGTCGCGCTGGGTTGCTGATCCAGATCAGCATTGACTTAAAATCAAATAAATCGAATGCTGATCTGTAATGTCGAGCTAGCATGCTGATCCAGATCAGCATTGACTTAAAATCAAATATAACGAATGCTGATCTGGTATGCTGCGCTAGAGTGCTGATCCAGATCAGCATTGACTTAAAATCAAATAAATCGAATGCTGATCTGTAATGTCGAGCTAGCATGCTGATCCAGATCAGCATTGACTTAAAATCAAATATAACGAATGCTGATCTGGTATGCTGCGCTAGAGTGCTGAGCCAGATCAGCATTGGCTTTAACTCAAATAAATCGAATGCTGATCTGGAATGTCGCACTAGCATGCTGAGCCAGATCAGCATTGGCCTAAAATTGAAAAAAATGAATGCTGATCTGGTATGTCGCGCTGGGGTGCTGAGCCAGATCAGCATTGACTTAAAATCAAATAAATCGAATGCTGATCTGGTTTGTCGCGCTGGGTTGCTGATCCAGATCAGCATTAACTTAAAATCAAATAAATCGAATGCTGATCTGTAATGTCGAGCTAGCATGCTGATCCAGATCAGCATTGACTTAAAATCAAATATAACGAATGCTGATCTGGTATGCTGCGCTAGAGTGCTGAGCCAGATCAGCATTGGCTTTAACTCAAATAAATCGAATGCTGATCTGGAATGTCGCGCTAGCATGCTGAGCCAGATCAGCATTGGCCTAAAATTGAAAAAAATGAATGCTGATCTGGTATGTCGCGCTGGGGTGCTGAGCCAGATCAGCATTGACTTAAAATCAAATATAACGAATGCTGATCTGGTATGCTGCGCTAGAGTGCTGATCCAGATCAGCATTGACTTAAAATCAAATCAATCGAATGCTGATCTGGAATGTCGCGCTAGCATGCTGAGCCAGATCAGCATTGGCCTCAAATCGAATAAAATGAATGCTGATCTGGTATGTCGCGCTG